>WAAD01033134.1:32361-59269 GCA_013389945.1 Fregata magnificens | reverse complement strand
TCGCCCTGGCGAGGCCCGGTGGCTGCGGGAAGGGGCTCTCCGCGGCGGGGGGAGAGAGAGGAGGGGAGCCGCCCCCGGACGGCGAGGTCGCGGCCGTGGCCGCGTGCGTCGCAGGCCCCTCGGTTCTTCCCTTTGCTCCCTGGGTGCCCGCTGGCCCGTGCTGCGGCAGCAGCGCTCCCAGGGCTCACCGGTGGGTCTGGCGAGCTGCGAGACCCCGGTGTTCAAAGTGCATACACGCTTCGATGGGGAACGTTTCCCGTGCGCGGTTTGCTGAGGCGAGAGTGGCTTTGTTCACGCGTGCAAAACTCGAGCGCCTGGCGCGCTGAGAGCAAGCGTGCAAAACCTCTGGAAATGTGCATAACAGGCAGAGCTCTGCTGCCATCCCTGACCTTTATTCATAACCGATCGCTTTCATGCGGTCCTGCTCTTCTTTCCGTCATTTCTGTGAGAGACGGGCTTCACGGCACCAGCCCCTTGCCACATGCATTTTTACACGCGTTGTGTGTGAAACAGACCATGCAATTACACCATGCTAGAAACTAAGCGGTTTATAATATGCCTCTGATTTATGGGCAGTTACATGACTAAGATTGATGACTGCCTTTCATTCAGGCTAAGAAATGGAGCCGCTGAATGCCCCTTTGTCTAATGACAGTGGAAAACATCAGCATCCGCAGACTAAACCAAGTAAGCATGGAGGGTAGGGAGTCCGTGCCTGAGGGTGCATTTTTCTGTGAATCTGAGCTAGAACGGCCAAGAAACAGCCTCGGGGTGGAGTTTTGTGATCAGCATAAACCGATCTGAGTGTGTGCTGTTGCTGAGAGATGGCGGCACGTGTGGACATTAGCACTCCCATGGGCGTACAGTCAGACAGATGAGGGCATTGATCCAGCTGCAAATTAATCCTGCAACAATTAGTTTCCGTCTGAGTTGGCTCCATAATCCAGGCAAACCCATAGTTACACAAGCACTAGTGGGACAGGACCACCGCTTGCCGCAGTAGGACCATGGATTTAGACGGGGCTAAGCTGATCAGGAAACTACACCTTGAGAAATGCTACCCATGCAGCCTCAAGATAAGTGAAGAGAAAGCTTTCTGAGCTCTGTACTGCTTAGAAGCGTGCTTTGGAATTCGGAAATGGAAATTGTCTCTTGGAAATTGCCCTTAGTACGGCTGCAGAAAGAGGCCTTTGAATATGCATTTTGTAAATAATTTAAAAAGCTGTTCTTTAAACAATTTTCATGTATGCAGTCTGTTTCTGTCTTGATACAGACACATGCAACATCATCCAAAGCACTGACTACCTGGGTCAAGAGAAGTAAAAATATTTTACAAGATACTGAGAAAGAGTATGTGACCTCTGTTTAAACACCAATCTTGTCATGCTGAAGGGGTAAAGACAAAGTCACACAGGAAACTGATTTTTGAGGGTTCACCTGCACGCGTTAGCATCCTGTTCTGCGCATGGTCTGGGCTCAGTACCGTACTACCACTCCACCTAGCAAACATCTATTTTTTCTGGAAAAACTAAAATCAGTGACAGAATGAGCTTTTTTTTTTTTTCATGTTTATTATTTATTGTCAATAGATTTTTGTAGGACCAAAGAACCCAAGTCAAAGAGTTGAGAAAAGGCTTCACAAGTAATAGACAATTCCCTCTTCTGGGGGACAGCTAAGTAGTCCAGCTGACTGGCATGAATCCGGCAGGATGACCATCTCAGGTGCATCTACAAAAAATAAGGTTATACGGCTTTCCAGCGTGGCTCTGGGAGCAGTTCAGTCATGTTTTGGATGGCACGGAGACTCATGAGGGACATATTCCAAAACAACAGCAGTACTGCGGCTCTGAAGGTGGTCTGTACCAAACGATACCAAAAGTGCTAAGCAGCAATACTGTCCGTGACACTAAGTTTTCATCCTGCCCTGATCAACTTATCCCAGCTCTATATCTTGCCCTACTTTTGTCCCCATGCTCCTCCCCACTGGCAGAGCAATGCTTGCTGCAAGCTGTTTCTGCTTCAGCAGCTGAGAGATCATATATGCCACAGGGACATCCTAGGTAGTAGGTGGGAGAAGAGCACTGCCTCTTCTCAGAGCTCTTCTGTCAAGACTCAGTTTAATAAGCCTGCTCTGAGGCTGCAGGATCACATTCAGTTTCCTTTGACAGCTCCGCTCACCCCGCCTAAGGAGTTTCTGTCTTGTCTGTTTGCACGCTCTCCTCTATGTCTACGTAACAATAATAAACCAGGTCAATGAACTAAATGTAACCCAGCAAGAATTAAATTACACCTTGTAACTGAGGCAATCTGACAGCCCTTTGGTACCACCACATTCCTCCCCTCCTCCTCCACACACCTGGCTGTCTACTTTACACCAACTCTGGTCTTCAGCGGGCCCTGACTCCGGTCAACCTGTCTCACCAGCAGAAAAATTACATGGGATAAAGGAAGGGGAAACTGTTTTGACAGGTGAGTTGCATTGACTCTGATAAGCTGTATGGATGGCCCAGAGGAAGATGCAGGAGCTTGAAGCCAGAAGGAAGTCAAGTCTTGGGGGTCTCAAATGACATCTTGAGAAATTATTCCCTTTACCAACAACACCTCACTTTTGCTCCAGGACATGCTCTGACTCACTCAGCTACTCATTTTTGGTCTCTTTTTTTTTTCCTCCCTTTTGTCCTAATTTTTTCTTTTCGGCTACCGTGTTTTATTTTGTCTCATTTTTAGCTGCTAAAATCTTGAGGCAAGGATCATCATTATTCTGAGTTTACAGAGCCGTAAGTAGAAAGAGGGACTGGTCCTGCACCAGCTAGGGGAAAACTGCTGCACTATTGTAACCCACAGGTCTTCAGATTTTTTAAAAACATTCCCCTGAAAAGACTCATACTGTCGGTAGATGGTGCTATGTACATATTTTTAGGAATGCTTTCGGCCGAGGTTTACCCAACCAATAACGTTTCCTTTGTGTTTGGGTGTGATATCCCTGGAAACCTAGAAGCCACACAATTTAAGAAATATTTGGCTTTTATCAGGGAAGCACTGCAGAGATCTAAAGGCTTTCCCCTCCATGGCATCATGTCATGTACTACCTGTACTGTATGACTAAGCAAGGAGTGATTCAATGAATGCAAGCATTTGATGTATGCAAGTGCTGTAGTTCTGATACTTCATTAGCTGCTATCTATTTTTAAAAAGTGTGAGGAACTATTCTTCATGCACTTTTCTCTTTTGAGAAGTCTCTCGACTTCCCTCTCTAAACCTGATTACTCTCAGTTTCCTTCAACCAACCCCATGTATTGTTCATGTGGAGCTCCAATGCAGCATCTTGCAGACAAACTGTGGTCATCAGGACCAGCTTTGCTGCATCTCAGTGCCAGATTGATTCCTCCTTTCCTTTCATCTTTGAGATGAAAATATTTCATTCCCTTACATACTTCATTTAAATTTTCTCTACTGCTGCTAACTGAAACTGTATTAAGGAACCATATCATTAAAGCTATATTGCAAGGCTTTTTTTGTGGCAGAGCAGATACTCACATTTAAAAAAGATGAATCAATATTTACCTTTTATTTCTGTGGAAAACTAGAGCTTTTAAGTGTAATGTTTTCAGAAGATTAAGGCTGAAGGAGAAAAAGGCTTCAAAATCTTATTACAAAACCAGTCTAAAAAGCTCAGTTAGCAATAGAGGCTTTTTACCTGTTATGGAGACAGATCACTTTACAGCAAAAAATGACTATCAAAACGATCATATTCCTTTAGGAACACAAAGAGGATGTGAGCTGTAGGATTAAAAGAACAGAGAGGAAGAAAACGTGTAATATCTAGAGAAGAAAGCGAACTGTAGCTTAGTACAGTATGTGCCTAGTAACTGCTAGCCACTCTGAAGAACAATAATTTCCATCAGAAAAAAAAAAATCTGTTTCTCAGTGTGGAATAGACTTCCGTGAATTCCAAAGCATAATGGGGCCATATGCAAATAATAAGGATGTGTGGGTTTCTATTCAGACTGCAGGGACCCTGAAAAGGCTAACTCTGCAGTTTTAAAAATCCTGGCCTCCTTGTGCCAGATGCTGACTATACGTATGCATATATATTGTAATGCAATTCAGCACACTTCTTCCCTAGGAAAGAATGAGATTTTTTTTCTTTTTGCCTTTTTAAAATTCATTTACATGGCATTGTAGACACATTCTGTCTTTGTCTGCCAGGAATGACTTAATGCCCGTATACAGCTACACTGATGCAGAAAGTTGAACTATCTAAAGCCTCATTTTTCACCAGTGCCATGAACTAATGCCAAGAAGCTGTAAGGGGAAGAATATATTATCCAGTAAACAGAGGTAAAAATCGCTTATTCTGAGCTCTGAACCTTTTGAAGGTTTTTTCCTTCTTTGGATTTCATGCTGTTTTAAACTAATCATCATATTTTTATAACAGATTGTAGGCAATCATTGCTCTACACAAATACTTCATTGCCAATGGGTGCACAAGAAGACTGCATCTCTATAGGACTACAGGATTGTCTAGGAAAGAGCCTATAAAGAAGCTCTCTCCTTCCCTGGCACACAGGGATGCATAGAAATGTTTATAAATAAAATCACAGACTGATCAGCGTTTCAGTTGCCTACTCTGGATTTAAAGCCATTGAACTAATCTCTTTTCCTAAACTCCAGTCCCTTCTGCTTTATAAACCAGCTGAGACATGGAGCACTTCAGACAATATTCTGAGAGAATCCTTTTTTATCACTCTTCCCAATTCTTAATATGTCCTCCTTTAAGAGAAAGCCAGAATTTCTGGCCTCACCTTTGCTCCAGACTAAGGGTTTTACTTGCACCGAGCACTGGCACAAAATTCTTTAAACTGTTGTAACAGAATTTATTCTTATAACAGAAACAGAAAAACCTTTTTGTTGTCATCCCAGCTGAAACCAGGGAGATTCTTTTCCCACGTTTCTTCTCAGGTTTTTAATTTTAGAGCTGCCTGGTTTAATCCCTGGGTCGTGGAGGGCAATAGGAGTGCTTTGGGATATCAGCCTCACAGTAGACTCTTGACTTTATCAATCAGTAACTGCAATGGTAGGAGCATTATGGGAGACTTCTCCAAAGCAGTTTCATTACTCTTTTCATGTCAGATGTTGATGAGTCTGAGGTAAAAATACCAGAAGGCCATTTTCATCAGGACTAGCACTGAGGATTCTTGTCAGGGCTAGGGAATAGTAAAATAGATTCAGGAAAAAACCTCAGTATAAATAAGGCCTTGTTGATGAAAGTGTGACCAAGAAGGATAAAAAGCAGATTTGCTAACACTGACCTCATACACGTCATTCCTCAAAGGCCAGCTCTGCCCCAGCAGGGCAGCACCAGGCGGGGCAGACAAAGCAGCTCTTGTCATGTCTTGTCACTGGTACAATAAAGGGTATCAGGAAGGACTGCACAATGCTGCTTATTTTGCCAGAACAGACTGAATGACACTTTCTGCCTAATTCAGTAGATACCTATTGTTGGGGACTATTAGTCATTATTCTTTGTCTCTTGCTCCCTGTTATCTTATTTCCTTTTCTCCTAATACTTTTTTGTTTGCTTTTTAATTATTTTTCCCTCTGTTTTGATATTTACCATTTTTTGTTCTTAATCTCTCATTCCCCTTCCAGCCTGCCTCTTCCTTTCTCTTTGTTAGACCACCCTGTTCCGTGCCCCCATTTCCTTTGGTCTTGCCTGAGGGCAACTCTGTTCTCTCCAGCTCACTGCAAAATGACACCTCTCCCCTCACTCCCAAGTCTTCAGGTCCTCTCTGTAATCAGTCCCAGCTCATTCCATTTTTGTCTCTTCTTACTCTCAGTCTTACATTCAGTCTTCTGTTCTCCTAATGTGCTCCTTATTGCCTTCTTGCTCACTTGAATTTCATTGTTGCCCTCTTTCGTGTCTGGCAGGTAGCCACACTCTTCTGAGTTCTCCCCTGAAAACCTTGGATGTCTCCTAGCACGTCCTATGAATGCCAGTAGTATTAGAGCATCACTTGCAGCATGAGAGAATGTGAAGACCACTAACCCGGTCTGCTTGAGGCAACATTCACAAGCTTGCCAAACAATGACCGGGTGTCCTTTGTTTCCCTGCACATATCAGGTGAGTCTTACCTGACCAGCATCCTAAAGACTTTCTGACCAAAGGGGTCTCATTCAAAACTATCAAAGACAAGCCAAGAAAAAAAACCCCATGTTATTTCTGATATGTGTTTACCAGAGAAAAAGCTGAGTTTGATAGATGCCATCAACCAGCATTAAAACAACAATCAGCTAAGGCATTATCTAATGGCCAGGGGCAGCTCTTCAAACATGATGATGTCTGACTCAAAACCAAAGCTGCTTCCATCTCCACGTGAATCTGTTATGACACTCATATTACAGCACAGCTGCATGGGAGCAGCCACCCTAAGACATATCCTATGTTTCATTCACAGTCTCAAATGCCTGTTTGACCAGTGGCCCAGCAAAAAAAAAAAAAAAAAATCTATGCTGCATCCAAATGTGTTCCTTTCTGTGTAGTATCTTCAGAGCCCGAGGCCTTAGAACTGACTTGAAGGGTAGTCAGAAAAAAAAAAATAAATTGGGCCATGTAGACATTGGCTGGCCAAGCATATCACCCTCTCAGTTCTCTTTTCCTGACTTAACAGCTGTGGAGATGCAGATGCTTGTTAATTTTAAATTGTGTTGGATAGCCAGTTGCAATAAGAGGCGTGGGTTAAGATCCAGCCGCACAGAGCACTCACTGTTAGGCTTCACTGCAATTTTACTTCCAGCTCTCTGCTTTTGAGTTAACACCTCCTGAGACAGCTTGACTTGACTGATGGTGCTCACTGCAAAACAGCCAAGATGTGTAGAATGATTGTAATAGCTGCACTGAATAACTGATGCCCACAGTATGACCACCAGCACTTGACCTGCAGTCCATGCTTTCATACAGGCCCGTTCTGTCTGGTTCATCACACCATCTTTCTGAATCTGGAGATGCTGAACATGAAACAACCATAGAGTGCAGTTTGGATTAAGCCCATCGAAGGCCATGCTACTGCTGGAGGGGAAGTCACGCCTCCCCCTGAGCCTCTATTCCCTTTGCTGTCCCAGTGCTCCCTCAGTGCAGCCCCAGGGGCAGACAGATGAGGGAGCTGATCCAATTTACCTGCTTTTCTTGCAGGATCAGTTTCCAGCCGGCTCACTTGAGCCAGAACAATAGGAACATAGGGAGAGTATGAAGGGTAGCACCCTGCTTTTCAGCAGCAGTGCAGTTTTAGATTGGCTTAAACCAATCGGGAAACCTCTTGTGGCATTACTAATGGATTATTTCAACCTGCAAGTCAGCGAAGATGAGCCCACGGGTACATTACAATAAAGCACCCTGCTGTGAAAACCCAGTGGGCACACCAGGAAAAATTCACGTGGCTCCTGCTATGGTGTTTTAGAGTATTGTGGTGGTTTTCACTGATGGACAAGATGTGCCATCGGGCAAATGCACTGAGACTGTCTCAGCGCAAGTTCAGCTGGGATAGCTTGCATCACCACAGAGGTCTGCACAAAGCATGTGTGGCTACAGGTAACAAAAGCACTTGTCCATCGGCTTCTAGCCAGCACAACTTTATGATGTTGAACTGGCCAGGCTATAATCTGGAATGAAGGCTAATGGAATAGCATTTGGAACTCCATTAGCACTTTATTGAGTTGCAATAGTCCCGCGGTCAAGGCAAAGATAATATGATACTATGAGAGGTTATATCTTTGTAGGCAGAAATTAGAACTGTAATTCTGTACTTGAGAGCAAACAAGCCTTGTGTTGCAATGTGGGGAACTGAAGCATTTGGTATTTGAGACCCTGACCTGGTCAGAAAGAGAGATACTTGTAATGTTCATGAGCCGGTCCAGGATCAGCTCTTCAGAGAAGACCTGAGCACTGTTACAGGATCGGGTCTTCAGAGAAGAACCCAGCAGTGTTACAGATGCTTTTTGTCCCAGCTGGTCAATGTATGGTGGAGGGAAGAAAGGAAAGCACTGGTGCTTTGACTTTGTTTTTTTTCTTTTTCCACGCCCGTGCCTTTTGACTTACGGATTTTTGCATCTGAGTGGGTGGATCTGATGGTGAACAGGTGAACCAGCCTCACTGAGAATTTTACACGTGAACAAAAGGAATGCTGGGCCACATGGGTGGCTCTGCGGACAGGAACTGAGCAATGGGAACCAGCCTAGGAAATGCTTCCAGTCCTCCCGCTGAGATCAAGCGCTCTCCTTCCCAAGGTACAAAAACAAATCTGGAACATTAGTTTGGTTTTGGGAAGGTCAGCTGTGTTATCGTAACTGCTATGTTCAGATCTGTCCACAATTATCACAGCAACTGTGACATGTAGGGCCAAATCCTAGAATCATAGAATCATAGAACCATTAAGGTTGGAAAAGACCTCTAAGATCATCAAGTCCAACCATCAACTAACACCACCATGACTCCTAAACTAGGCCCTGGAGTGCCACGTCTACACCTTTTTTGAACGCCTCCAGGGTAGATGACTCCACCACCTCTCTGGGCAGCCTGTTCCAATGCCTAACTGCTCTTTCAGTAAATCCTGCTGATACATGGAATAACATGGGCACCAAAAATTCTTCTATCAGGGCAGTGTTTGACTCCATGCAAAAGGCAGGGGGTTCGGTGTCCTGTTCATTGCTGCTGAGTTCCTAGGCCTCCCTGCTAGCTCTCTGCCCCTGTGGTAGACACTGTACAAGTTCACAAAGCAATAGATACCAGGAGTGGAGCAGGGAGCTGTGCCTCAGGACTGGTGAGGCATCCTCATCCAGGCCAGGGAAAAAAAGGGAATAAATTCAGACCCTCCTCTGGAGTGGGTTCCTTGCACTTTGTGCACTAGGGCTGTTAAAGACAGCTTTGGCACTGAAAGTATAAGGACCTGCAGAATGCAGCTACAAAAGAAACACAGACCCTTAATAACCTTTATTTTTGAGAATTATTTCAGGGAGATTACCCACATGAGCAAGACAGTCAGGAATGCACCTCCTTCCACTCAGCTCTTCTGCTAGTACAAATCAATGGTTTTCCATTAAAGTCAATGGGGCTTTGCTGATTACATGAAGTCAAGATCATTACGTACAATTTATTGGCTCTAGTCATTTGATAATACTCTACAATGGGAAATCTTTTACCTCTGCTTCCTTTATAAAACACAAAGGATCCATACAGTTTCAGATAATTATATTTTGCTCTAGTCCCACCTTCTCAAAAAAATTCCTTTTGTTATTTCTCACTTGAGGGGGCAGCTATGACTAAGTCGCTGAACAAAACCTTCAGATTTACCAAACCTGCAGTGCAGCTCATTTCCCACCATTTAAGGCAATGCTATTCTTGGAATTCGCACTTTGAAATCTCCCCACCCAGAAAATCAGTGCTTAGGACAAAGGTAGGCACCAGTGTAAAGCCCAATTGCAAATGCACCAAGTTTTAGGTTAAATTTTGCCTTTCACATCTCATAGAAGAAGAGTTTCTTTGCTGTATTTCTTATATACATCTCCATCACCCAACTGTAGCACTGAAGACTGAGGAGTTCCAGTAATACATCCTGGCAATGGATTCCCCCTTCAGTCTGGGCCGACGTTTCTTAGCTCTGGACTTCATGTAATCCTGTCTCCCAGTCATGGTCACAAAATCAGCTCTGAGCCACCAACAGCTAAGATTTTTGCTTAATCATGACTACTTTATCTTAGAATGTACATTAATTTCTGCTCCATAAAACACCCCAGTGTGCTGTAGTGGTACAAGACTGTATCAATTCCTGCAAGCACAACAGAATTGAGTTACACCAAGTCAGTACCTGTGGGACAAGCTTATGGGAAAGGACAGCAAAAAGTGTCATACTGGTGGTTCATTAGGTGATGCTCTTCCCTCTGCAACAATTCTGAACCAATGCTCTAAGGTACACAGGGCTCTGACTTCCACATGAATCATGAAATATTTTGGCTGCTTGAGATGTGATTGTGTGTGACATGCATAATCTTTGTGATGAGCTAAAGCAAATAACAACAGCAAGTAAGGTTCAATAAGGTTCAGTAAGGCTCTTTGTTAAATCTACACATTTTCAGCTCAAGTCCCCTCCTAGCATTCTAGCAATTCTCCTAACCCCCTCCTCTTTGGGTCACCTGCAGTTCACATCTGGTTCTGAATCTAAAACACATCAATGCTGAAATTTATTTTAAGGATATGTGACATCACAGCTTAGTCTGAAGTGCTGCCAGCTATTGATTCATATCGGGCAACGAGGCTATCATGTAGGGCTCCACAGTAAGATAACAGCATGCCCCACAGTTGAAAGTTGGCTAAATGATGCTTATAGAATTTGTGAATGCCACCCACAATAAAGTTTATAGCTGTTTCATTGTTTTCATATTTCCCCTCTTTTGTACATTTCTGAGACACTGTTTTATAATTATTTATAGGATATTAGAAAATCACTTAATTTGTTCTATTCTTAGCATTTTTATTTTGAAGGAAGTACCAAATATTTGGGGCTTAATTTATTAACAATAAAAGTGAGATACCGACCTCTTAATATTCATTTTTAGATATATTCAAGAAAGGGAATAAGTGAACTAGGCAGCTGCCAAAGCATGTATGTCTGAGCTGAATAATGATCAGTACTTTATGACACATTTGGAAGGGAAACGTAATAAAAGATAAAGAGGGATGTGGAAATGGGATAAAAATACCCACTTATCATTGATAAATTATTCTAGACTTGTTTGATATATTTATTTGATAAAATGATTGCCTCTTCTTTACAGAAATAGACACTAGACGTAATCTTGCTGGACTCCTGAATGTATTTTGTATAACATTAATTAAGATGAAAATCGAGACTAATGTATGAACTGTAAAGCATACAAGAAACTGACTAAAGAGGAGTATTCTGTCAGGAGAAAGGGGAAATATTAATGGAGTTTCCTAGATTCACTCTGGGAACAATCTTATTTAATCTTCTCATTAATGACCTTGGCACAAAAAATAGGAAGTAGATGAGCTAATGAAATCTGCTGACAACACAGAACTGGAAGATACTACTGACACAGAAGAGAACTGGAGTATCATGCAGGAAGACCTTCATGACCTTGAGGACAACAGTAACAGAAATAGAATGGAATTTCATAGTGAATTATGCAAAGTGATGATCTTAGGGGCCGAAAGAAATTTCTGTAAGCTTTAGGAAAGAGCAGAGGAGGAGAAAGAAATAGATGTATCAGTCACATGATATATATCAGACTTTAATGGAAGAAGGCATAGGATCCTGCGATGCAGAGAAAGGAATGCATTAATATCTTTGTAAGAGGTAGTGATAAGGCCTGGTCAAACATGTTCAGGAAAGATAGATTCAAACTGGACCAGGTACCAAGAGGTGTTGCTAGAACAATTAAGGGGATGAAGAAGGCTATCTCACTGGAAATATCTTGATGTGAACATATAAAAGGAGAGAATAGAACATCAGGGGATAAAAAAAGGGAAAGGGAAGGCTATTCAAAATAAAGAACAATACAGATACAAAATAAAATGCCCAAGAATATATTTAGGCTGGAATTAAAATAAGGCTTCAAAACATCAAAGCAGGATTCTGGAACATCATCTCCATCATAGCAGTAGAAAGAAGAAAATTAACTAATTTTAAGGTGAAAAAAAAAGGGAGGGGGGCACTAGGTGGCTTGATAGCTGGCAATTGCAAGTGGTTGGAATGAAAGCCCCATTGGGTGGCATCATATCCTCCATTCCCTGTCAGCCAGATTTGCATAGAAAAATGATGTGCAAACTTTCACATGGACAGCATGGAGTCCTGGCCCGTACCACATCTGCTTACTGCAGGTGTGGAGCTCTGTGATCAGACTCACAGACATTTCAGGTGCCATGGAACATCATATGGCCAGAATATGGGTAGGGGAAGTCTGTGTTCCTTTGGCTGCGGCAGCCCTATGCTTCAGCAATGCACAAGACCAAACAATTCCCATGTGGGAAGAGGTGAACAAAATAGCTTTGACCTGTTCAGTGAGTCCACTTTGCAAACCCTGACAACAAGGGTAGTGCTGTATTTGCAACAAGAATTGACTTTTATAGAAGTAGCTTACAGGGACGCCTCTCTCACTTCCCAGACTGTGAGTGTGTGTGTCCTGGTTTCAGCTGGGATAGAGTTAATTTTCTTCCCAGTAGCTGGTATAGTGCTGTGTTTTGGATTTAGTGTGAGAATAAAGTTGATAACACACTGATGTTATAGTTGTTGCTAAGCAGTGCTTATACTCAGTCAAGGACTTTTCAGCTTCCCGTGCTCTGCCAGGTGCACAAGAAGCTGGGAGGGAGCATAGCCAGGACAGCTGACCCAAACTGGCCAAAGGGATATTCCATACCATATGGCGTCATGCTCAGTATATAAGCTGAGGGGAGTTGGCTGGGGGGGCGGTCATCACTGCTCGGGGACAGGCTGGGCATCGGTCAGCAGGTGGTGAGCAATTGCATTGTGCATCGCTTGTTTTGTATATTCTTTCATTGTTATTATTATTTTCTCTTCCTTTGCTGTCCTATTAAACTGTCTTTATCTCAACCCACAGGTGTTACTTTTTTTTCTCCGATTCTCTCCCCCATCTCACCCGGGGCAGGGGGGGAGGATGAGCGAGCAGCTGTGTGGTACTTAGTTGCCGACTGGGATTAAACCACAACAGTGTGGAAATATTTCTTGGCATCTCATCGTTGGAGCTTAGGCTGAGAAAAATGCATTCACCTCTGTTCAAAGACAATGATCGAGAGATTATTTCTGGAGGAAGTAAATTAAACACACAGTGATGTTATGCCATAAAAATATATAAAGAATTCTTCTGACAACTGAATCTGATTCTTAAAAAAAAAACCACCAGGCTTAAAGAGAAGTACTAAACAGACAAATAACGTGAGTAAGGCATGTGTTAGATGTGGTGATGTTCATGTTATAATCTCTAAGAGCTGAATCTACAAAGTGCAAAGTGAGCTGGATGTGATGATATATCATCACCACAGTGATACAGACATCACCATGTCTGATTTCTAGATGTCTGCTCCCTAATCACTAACTAGTGACTTCTTCATACAAAACAGTTGTACAATTCTGGAGGCAGAAACCAGGCAAACAAGACCCTAGCCAGTAACCAGTGCCCTTCAAGATGTAAAGTTCTGCTGCATTCAGTGTGAGGGTGACTGTGTGTTAAAGCACTTGAGAGGGTGACATTTGTACCTTAGCAGCGTCAAAGGATGGGTCTTGGCCATCAGGCCAGGCTGACACACAGGAATACCAGTGAAACCCCTAACCTGCAGTCCAGACAGAGACTGGAGTCCACAGACATGGTTAAGGCACTAACATGTGAATTAGAATCATAACTAGTTGAGAGAGAGGTGAATTCAGGCTTCTTCCATAATGGGTGCATTTTCTAATGGTTTTTCTTATGGTTTTGTATAAAAAATGGAGGGGACTCACCCATTTTCTAATTAACGTGGCAATAAGACTAGACTGGGCTGTGCAACGTTTGTGCTGAATCCAGTGCTGTCAGTGTGTGCTAGTCACATTTAAAGTACCCTTACTACACTGGGCCACCGGGGAGACTCAGACAGAAGAGACCAGCTTCTGCCTTACAAATTGATGACAATGCTGTTTTCAGGACTTAAATTCACAGAAATGAGGTGCGCTTCTGTGCACATACAGAACACAAGGAGGCAGTACCTAGGTGCTGATCCAAAAAGGTCATAATAGATATAAATGGCCACATGATAAAACAACAGCATTTATCATTGCATTTCATGCATTTAAAAAGTGAGTGCTATTAAGTTAAATTGATAATGCATATTTAAAATAACCTTTTGATTAAAAGAATCATGGCTGCATTTCTTGTATATATTGAGACCCATCACATTTCAGTCTGGACTACATTATCTTTGTTGTCTAAAGCTGCAAATCTGTGATGCATGCTCTGAAATATGCATAATGCTGGTAAAATATTTGTCTTCACCTACTGTACACCCAGCGCCTTCCCCTGCTGCCATTAGCATCACATCAGACTGTTCTAATGATTCCAGACGCTCATGAACTTGTAATAAGCATTTCTAACTTCCACTGATTTTAATGGAGCTACCCTGATTATGCCTGGATTACATCAATCCTGACAAAAAAAACCCCCAACTTTATATATACTTAGCGCATGCGTGCACCGGTTGAATTCCAAATACACATCAGGTGAGCTATGGTGCCTGTTACTCTTGTTTTCTAACTAGTCTGTAGTAAACTCATAATTTACTTTTCCACTCAAAACACCACTAGATACAATTGACCTGGAATGCTAACAGAAAGCTGAAGTTGATCACACAAAGTTTGTCTCACTAACTAAATGAACAAAGCAAAACCCAAACTCTCTAGGAGTGCTGGCCCTTGGATATTCAAAGCTCTGTGGCGTGCTGTACATGGAGCATGCTTGCCTACACCCTTAGGAATACTATGGCATGGCAGGACTCCCAGTCTCTGAAAAGCTTGTAGTCAGGACTTCAGAATCTGAGGAATTCAGTTAATTCATATCATGGATCTTCATGGGGGAAGGGTGGCCAGAACACTGTTAAAAGGAGTGAAGAGGGGAAGCAAGAGCTGGAGTCAGGCATGCACGTCTGCTGTAGTGCAACTCCAAGTTTCACCTTAAGTTAAACATCAAAATGCCTTTACATGTCTTGTGCGGCATTATCAGCAGCTGAGATTTGATGGACCAAATTTCACTGCCGCTGTATATACGTACAGAAGTCAGAGTACTGAAGAATATGCGGTTTAAAGTATGTACATGACAAGAAGCTGAGATGCAAGCGATCATTGGGCTTTCCAGGTTTTTGCCTGAGATTTGCCAGCAGAGACAGATATGACTATGTCAGAATCATTCACTACCTATCAGAGACCCAAACACCCGATGCTTCTGATCTATGTTAAATATATTGTGAGTGTACATATCTGCTGTGTGATATACAGACAGAGAACGTCCAATTCTTCCTGGAAGAGCTGGACTTACTATAGAAGATGCATGTAATACAATAGCCTGGCGTCGCCTGGAAATGCACAGAGCAACACACAGGAGCACGGTGGCTGTCATGAACACAAAGTAAGTTTAGCTCCTCCACAGACACCCTGCATACCATATACTGAACTACCAAGGCCGAGGCAATTCTCAGAAACATCTGAAACATTTCAGGCATTGTGCCTTTCTAAGCAAGCAAAAAAATAACCTTTCCAAAATAAGTGAGAAGTATAGATTCCTAAATTCACTGCCTGGTCAGGCAGGTATAAGCACCAGTAGAAAAGAGGGGGAGCATTCAGCCCAGCTTCTGCAGGAATCCCCCTCTCATCCCACACGTGTCATTAGATTGCCTTCACTATGTTGTCGAACAGCACCCTCAGATGGCCCTACTTCATATATCTCTTCATCAGACTTTTTTTCTTTTCTTTTTAAGATCAGGAAAAGGAAATAAATCCTCACTGCAATGCTGTCAGTTTCTAGTGCTTGTGACTGCAGAGAAAAGCCCAAGGAGATGAATAAGCATAATACAAGGTTTCAGAAAAGGAAGCAGATGAAAAGTCTTAAAAGATATTATATTAATATAACTTCTGATTATACAAAAGGCTGCTTCATGATTTATTGAACCTTTTTTTATTTTTTGAACATAAGGTTGTAATATGGCCTTTAATCCTTGTAGCAGTTTTCTCTACATTTGATAATACTGAGATTTTCTTGATTTGGCTATGAAGCAGTGCATTCGACTATGAACCAATGAGCTGTGCAATTAACTTTCAGGTTTCTATGTTGATAGACAGTTTATTTCAAACTATTTCTACAGCTTCAGTTTTCAATATACCATAAATTCATGCATCCGTAGCATCTCCCCACACTATAAGTACTTTTGTGGAATTTAACAGCTGAAACCAGGTGCTTTAATGACTGTGAAAAAGGACAGTTCAGGCTTCTGGCACTGAGGAAAGCATAAAATAACCCAATATGGCAATTCCCCATCTAAATGGTGAAGTCTGGATTTCAGAGTTAAATCCCGTGGACGGAATGGTTCAAACATCTCAAGAGATTATTTGAAACTTTGCCACTTTGGTAAACTGTAGCCAAGTTTACTCTTTGAACAATTTCTTCATAAGGTTACATATTTTTAACAAGAAAAACTGGTAAATGGATCAAAGGTGGGGTTCATTTTTTTCTTGTTTGCTTTATGTTTATGATAAAGACTAAAGCACACTGCTAATATGAGGGAACAGGACCAGAGGAGAATGGGAGCTAGCAGGGAGCGAAAAGGGTGGTGATGCGAGGAAGTGAAACTGTGGTAACTGAGATAAATGGGAGGATTAGAGGGAGCAGGTGAGCAATTTCTGCATGTAGGCCAGAGGGGAGGAAAATGCTTGGAGGAGAAGGGACACAGAAAGCAAGTCAAAGGGAGGGGAAAGGCTCAGTTTTGTCATTTTCCCCTTTAAGCAAACAGACACAGCGGGACACTTACACCTGTTCAAAGGGAACAAAATGTTACTGTCTATGAAAATGACAAGTTCTGATCTGAGGATATTTTTTATTCCTTTTGCATACAGCATGACTTGCAACTTCACTACCATTAAACGCATTTAACATCACTGACAACAGATACTATGTCACCACAACATCCTTTCTATCCACTCTTTCACACTGTGCCCAACAGATGGAAAAGCAAGCCTGACAACGTTATAGCAATTCCCCAAAACAGATTAAGTGAACTGGTTGCTTCTATAACCTTCACTTTAACTTTCAGCCCCATAAAAGACGTTGAAGAACTACATTTCCACTGTTTATGAATCATCTGTTTAAAAACATAACGTGAAAACATCAAAACATTCATCACAGGTATAAATATTCTATTCTATATTTATCTGGAGAGCTCCAAGTTTATAACAATGGAAAACGATCTCAGACTAATATCATAAAGTAGCTAGAATATTCATCTCTCCAATGCTGGTGCAAGGTTGATGAGATGGTCTATGATTATTTCAGGATTAAGCACTACAACAATAATCTCATTCCCACAGAGTGCTCCTAAATACTCTCAGCAAACCCATTCGTCCCTTTTCCTTAACTGTGATCCCATCCCTGTAGAAAGAAATAGCTCCATAAAACTGGGTCAAGCAAACAGTTTACTCTTTCCTACAGTAATTGTATATTCTACATACATAATACCTCCTTCCTTTGATAACAATTTAATCCAGTCCATATTAGACTGAAACACGATGCAGTGTGGGGAAAGTGAGAACACCAAAACCAAGTAACTAACAAAACAAAAAGAACAGAACTTCATGGGCAACTTACAGCATAAAAAACTTGTTAGCAGAGAAAAACATAAGCTTTCAAAAGGTACTAATTTTTTCCCCAAAATATGCCCTTTGGTAATTAGAAGTTTTCATCTCATAGCTCCAACACATGTGCATGTTCATATTAATACTGTAAAATGTGACTTAAAAAAATCCTATGTTCTTGTCCGTTGACCACTGAATGTGATCCAAACACTATTTTAAGAAGAAACTGAGAGGATCTGTATTTGCACACAACATAAGATGCTGATGCAAAGAGAAATAACTCTTCTCATCTTCCCACAGTTTGCTATTACAGTGGCAAGACTGGTTATTAACACCATTTCTAAAATAAAAAGAAGAGGTAAAAGCAGGAAATTCCAGGTTCCTTAAATATCTAGACAAATAATATTTAAAGCACAAACATGAAAATATGTTATTCCATTTCCTGGATATTAATGAGTAAACCTTTGGAAAAATCTTGTCCTCACTATTTTCCAAAGAAAACAGCTGTTAAATTAAAGCAAGATTCTGAGTTACTGTCAGTGTTAAATATATTTTTATGTATCGTTATTACTTTGTGTACAGGATAACTGCAGATAAACACAGAGCCACATGCTTCTTGAATCTGGTGTGCACAAAGCTATTACTGGAAATATCTCGACTTTGTATTTCACTATTAGAGCAACAGCAGTCCTCGTGTTCCTGAAGATGTCTTGAGCTATCAGGCACTCTGACTTCTGAAGTAGGGTAGCGCAGCAATGTACAACTCCTGAAAGAGAAATTCTAGGGTAGGCATAGCCTCGTGATGTTACAGAGATGTTGCAGGGACAGAGCTAGAATGCAGATACTCAGACTCTCAACACAACTCTTTTCTGGAGTCTACCAAGACAGATGCACAACTCAAGTTTGACAAGATCACGTTTCGTACCTGCTACAACAGCCACAATAGCTGAAAACAATTATGATTCCCGCATGTAATTCTGGTGCTGTATTTCAGCCTTATGCTGCACAGTGCTATGAGAAGCATTCTTTTCTCCCTTCTGGTAATCAGGAAAAAACAAAATTCATAGCTGAGATGGTTGACTGTATTACCATAAGAAAAAGCTGTAACTGCAGTCTGTCCCTTCTACTCAGAATGAAAAAGGAGGTGAAATGCTTTAGACCTGGATGCCACAGTAAACTCAACATATCCCAGGGTAGGAAATTTATCCAGCTATGCAAGAAAGCAAAGCAAACTGCACTCTGTGAATGCTCCAACACTTCTTCAACCCTATCATGAAGATCTATGGCAGGTGTTCAGCCAGGAGCTCACTGGAAGACCACTTGACTTTTAAGAGAGTTGTCATCCTCCTTGCAAAACTGAGACCAGGCTATAGAAATAAAAGTGATTTAAATTATTACTAATTTTGATGATGATGACTTTTAAATGTTGTTTATGCTGTGTTGTGAGCATTATATTGGCAATGCTGAACTCCAGGCAGCTAAAATTGTAATGGAGTTGAAGTGACTGAATTAAAATGAGACCAAAGCAACTACCAGAATTATCGAAAGGTTATATATCTAAATAGAGCTTGTCCTGAAGATACTTCCAACCATTGCACCTGTCGAAGTAAATCTATAAAACTGGCTAGAATCAAAGCCAGGTGGTTTTGTCAGAACAGGAAAAAAAACTTCTTTTAAAAAGTGGTTATCACTGTCACCCCGATAGCTGTTTCGCTCAGCCTTACCAGCGAACAAGGAATTCAGCCAGCTTGTAAAGTCTTTATCTGAGAAAAATTAAGACTCTTTTCTGTTTCCACAAATTTTCTGGGTTGGGCTGTTGCACGCAAACCTGAACGGGCTGACGTTCTCACCAGAATAACCCAACAGTCAGAGACGGCACGCAGGGCCCAACATGTTCAGTGGCCACGTAGGCCAATGCCATGCATTTGTTTCCTATGGGCATTCTACAAGATGCCTTTCTACTTTAGTCATGCAGAATAAATATTGTTTAGGAATTCTGGTTACTTGGAAGGAGAGTTCTGGGAACTGATTTTGAAGTGTGGATGCAGAGAAATAATGCAGCACTGCAAAGGGAATTCACCAACGCAGAAGAATAAAAACCTTCAGGTGACAGATTCTGCATCAGTATAGTCAACGAAGAGCTAAAATTATGCTACTGCTTCTTAAAAGAATTTATGCAGGCAATGAATTCTGTGGACCAGGAAGTGTTTCATCTCTACGTCACGCTTAAATAACAGGGCTAAGACTCTAAAATATGACCATAAATTGTATTTGTCACTTGCAGTCACCTAATTAAGAACTACACCAGCTCATCCTCACTCCCAATGTAATAGCTTAATCATTGTGTTTGGTATAATCAAAAAATGCACATTTTTAAAGGGTTGTTCAAATGTAGCTTAGGTGCACCAGCTATATGATATCGCTAACCAAAAGCCCCACTATAGCATGGCTTCATATTTATAGAAGTGAAACAAATTTCACTGATACAGAGCAGAGTTCACATTTCATTGCTTAAAAGCATCGAGACAGTTGAGACTGTGGAATCAGTATGTTCAGGCAGAGCAAAAGATAGCATAAGCTCAGTCTTTACAGTTGCAAGCTCATGCTGAAATTAAAAGGAAACAAATCCAGTGCTGTAACCCATTTTTCCCCCCCTCAGATGTACAGGTCTCTATGAAAAACTGCTTCTTCTACGCCTTCCTCTGCTTCTCTGCACCTTGTTTGCTACATGCACATTCAATTTTCTGTTGAAACAGCTAAAATGGAAGAAAAGCTTAGCTCTCACATTAGCCTTAATAGAAGGTCACAGATGAAAGCAGTGCTGCCACTAAGAGGAAGGAGACACAAACAAGGCTCTCTAAACCGGTTCTCAAAATCCCATCTCTTTTTTCAAGCCAATGTATACCCTGCAGCTGTGCTCACCAGAGAGTAACTGAGGCTTTTAACGTTCTGCATAATAGAAAAGCTTTTGAGGAGCATAATATTACAGCATTTAGTTTTTCTAAATCAAATCCCTAGAATCACAAACAAGAGAGGGGAAAAATAGATACTAAAAGGTACAAGTGGAGATTGTCCGTAAAGCTTTACAGAAGATGGTGGGCAGATGGTAGGGATTTACAGTGACACAGCTGTTTTTAAAAATAAAGAGGTGGAAGAGGAGAAGGCATGATTACAGCTACACACACATTCCTAAGCCTGTTCACACAAGAACAAAAATTAAGCTAACAGCGGGAAATTGAAGTTGGTATATTTTTTTTATCGTCTGAATTGACATTTAGAAACTTTTTAAAATAATCAGCAGCACCTTCAAATTTCTTTTCCAATCGTTAGTTTTCTAAGTAACTACAAAGTAAAGCTGACAACAGAAATATTAACCTACAACGAGATATTAAAAAGACAATGTCAAAATTACCTTCAGTGCCTCCAAATAGCACACATTTTTGCTGTAAGCCTTACAATGTAAAAAGAAAATTCTATCGTATCATCAAATAAACAACACAAATTATGTTACCTGTTTGAATTTCCTCTGAGAGGCTTTAATTTTTCACTTTCGTATTTTTTTTTGATATTATTAGTAGATGGCAGAGATAAGCAATGCAAGGAATAGTAAGATGCGTGGGGGTTATTGTAGATTTAACAGCATGGGGAGTGAGGCAGGGAAATGCCCAAATTCAGTAGGGTATCAGGCACTGGATATGAACAGAGTAAGAATGGAACATTTTTTAACTAAGCAGTAATTTGTACAAAGATCCTTAATTTCATAAAGAGACCTTTCACTCATTTTTATGTGTATTCTCATCTATGTCCCCTACAGCCACATAGAAAGCTTATGTTAGGTAAACAGTAAAAAGATTGTTAATCTCCAGTGTAAAAGCAAGTCTTCTCCAGAGAATCAAGTGAAGCTGTTTCTTGACAGCTTTGTTTACAAAATTAACTCCCTTCCAATTAAGCTATTCCTAGATCCAAGAAATTTTACGTTCACATGAGAGATACCACCGATACCAAAAGGCTAATCCTTTGATCGTTCTTCATGGAGTCACCTTTTTCACACTGCATCAGCTCACTTTCTTCCAAGTATTAAAAATGACTTGTCAGCGTAAACATACTTTTTGCCACCTTTTTAAAAAAAAGGGTCTAATTTTCTGAACATATGAGCTGGGACCCAACACAAGAAAAAGGTTATCCAGCATCAACCCACTAAAAACTTCTTCATACTTATCTCCAGAGCCACCAGTGCTGGCTTTTGCTACAGCTGGGTACTGAACTGAATGGGCTGTAGGTGAAACCCGTTACAAAAATGCGCATATTCCGTGCATTTACTCCAGGATGTCTCCTTTCACAGTGTCTGGGCTGCTCCCAATCCAAAGACAAGCAAAGTGATTAGTGTAGGTGCTGCCTAGCACACAAACGTACTCAACATCTGAAGACATTTAAATTAATTTTATTTATACCAGGTTTTCAAAATCAGAAATATTTCAAAGAAATTCAATACTTATAGACAGGTGCTACATTGATGATCTTTCATCCACCATTAGTGCCATGTTTTCACTCTACAATCATTAACTCGCCACCACAAACTAAGGGGAACTTACAGAAGTTTAGAAAAAATAGGCAGACATGAAAATTTGGTTTATACTGGAATTGGCATAAGAGAGTAAAGCTTATTATCAAATTGTGGCAATTGCTGTTTTCCATCACTCGTTCTGAGGGAATGGTACAGCAGAAAAAGACTCCTCCACTTAGAGAAACACTTTGGGTTTTAACTGAACATACTCAAAGTTCATTTGATGATCTGACTAGGAGCGATTCTTACACTCAAGTCCGTGTAACTTTTAAGTTTTGCATTTCTAAAATCGCCACAAGCATAAACCTCACTACTCACACTAGTCTCGGACCGATTTCCCTTTTCAGAGAAATCAAACCCGCATGTCTATACCTCTTCCAGGATTTACCAAATGAAACAAAACAACTGCTGGTTCTGAAGTCTTTTTTTTCAGAAAAAAAATGCCATTTCTGCACAAGCTACTCTCATGAAAATTTTATTTAACACTTCTTTATCAATAAAATAACTGAAGCCAAGATACCCAAAAGTCGCATCTACATGGAGATACACAGAAGATATTCAACTTGAGAGGATTTGCCTCCACTTCTCGATCACAATGAGGCCCTCACCATTTTGCATAATGACAGAAAACAACAGCTGACAAACCATTTTGGAACAGATGCCAGCTGTCTCTCATTTGTTTTACAATTCAAACAGTAACAGTTCTGTAGCACTTTATTGGGGTGGGTTATTTTTTTTTTAAAAAGCAAACCATCTGAATTGGACCTCGCATCAGTCAGTCATTTCAAGAACAAACTGAAGGCAGGCTGATCCTTTTGGATCCAAAACTTGTTTTGGTAGGAATCTTACATAAATACAGTTTGTGCTTCAATTTTATATCTACTTGGACTGAGTGAATATACACCTAACATAGTTTTTTTGAAAAAAAAAAAAAAAGTCACCTTTAATATTCAACTTAGAAGCCACAGACATCTTTCCAGGCTGTTTGCAGCAGAGACAAACAATAAATTTAAACACAGTACTGCTTAAAAAAGTTTACTGTCTAAAATGAAATTCAAATGGTTTATTAAAATTTAACATTTTTCAGGTTTGGCTTTTTCTAAAGAAACCATTTATACCTTGTGAAAATCAGTTAAAACATCATTTCATTATACTGTACTGAACTCGAGTCAAACATAAAGCACAAAGTAGATCTCTACATTAAACAGGGCTTTGCACACAACGTGAATAATCAGAAATAAAGAGACTATTTTGAGGAATAAAAAGATTTTTTTTTAATCTAGACAACATGCATACCATCAGTTCTCAACCTTAAAAGGTACCTGAAAGGAGAGTTTTGTAGAACAAAACCAAGACTCATTAATACACTTAGTAAGTCAGTGGTCATCATGCCTTTTTAGTTAAATTCTAGTAAAGTTTAGTCTACATAGAACAGCTAACACAATGAGGTGTGCAAGTCGTAGGGATAGCCAGAAGCCTGAAACAAAGTCTTAAAGTTCTACAGGACGAGAGAACCTAAACACAGTACCACCAAGTTATTTAAACTATTTAAAAAAAAAAAAAAGATTTTGACAATTATTCGCTTCCTTGTTGAAAAAGGGCTATGGACTGAACATAAAGGGCCCTATGTAAAAGCTCCACAGTTCTACTCTACCAACTTTTTAAAATAACGTAATGATAAAGAGAATTCCTTCTAGCAGCATGTACAGTTCAGCTGTGAGTGGCTGCCTAACAGTGCTCCTTTATGCATACCAGGAGAATCATGTCCAGTTTTGCCATTTGTGGATAACGATGACAAGATACAAAAGCATGTGTTTGCCATAAATAGCTCTGGCTAACGGAGGATTGCTCACACAGAGCAGATCAAATTCTCTATAAGGAGAGCACTATTTGGCTCCCAGCCAAAACATGTCCCCGATGCAAGCCTCCATAGTGGCAAACACTTCCAGTTCTATTTACATAGAAGCTAACAAGTAGAACGGTTCATTTAGGCTATTTCTTGTACCAAGTCCGTCTTAACCGTGACACTCAAGAAACAAAAATTATTTACCGGATGCATATTTGCATATCCTATAACTGTCATTACATATCATCTCACCGAAAAAAGACGGCAAGCTGTAAGATTTCGTGCAAGGTTTTACTCTGACATGTAGAACTTTAAGAACATTCAGGTACGAAACACACTGCGTGGTTAATTACTTCGTATTTTTATGTTTCTGACACAAGTGTTTCATGGAACTAATGGTCTCTAGTAGCGGTAGTTTCTTTACTTTAAACGGTAAACTAGGATCAGGTCCTTTATCGAATGATCAGAAGAGTCACAAAGTATTGTAAAGCAGTGCCTAGATCATGATTAGGAATGAAAAACTTGCATTATTTAAGATGACATTAATGATTGTTTATCTTTACAATACTTTCCACAGAAGTTATTTGAAATATGCTTAAATTAAACATACTTAAAAACTATATTTTCCAATGAAAACAAGGCAACGTTCTGTAATAAGCCACAAGTTTTATTGCAACGTGGCCAGTTTTTGATCTCAAAAAAACAATGTTCCATTTAAGGCTCTTTTTAATACAGAAATTGCCACCATGACTGATGTTTTACAAAACTTTAGTGTTTCAAGACTCACATGGTAAACAGATAACTTCTACTCCTGTTCAGTAGTGTACATTCAATGGAAAACAAAAGGCATCGTAACAGCTACTTCATTTATAAAGATATGCATGTAACAGGAATGAAACTGAGGTACTACAATAACTTGATGACNAAATGCATAGTGTTGTGTGCTGCCATGTCACAAAAATAGGCTTGTCAAGGCAGGTGAGGTGTATGAATGCACAAGAGCCTCATGGAACTGCAATCAAGTGCAACTGCAAGTAATACTGTATAGAGTCTACCATCCGACCAGTGGACAATACTTTCAAGGCATTCAATTAGCTTACCCTTTGCTGTCTGCTAGTCTATTCACATTAACTATCACATTCATTGTACATGTTGCAAGGAATGCCTGCAACGTCAGTTTTGGCTAAGAGTATGACGTGAAAGCATTCCTTGGATCCTACATAAAACTACCAGGATTAAACAGTCTAATGGCAATCACTGGTAGACTGCTTAACAATGACACCTCCTTCAGGGGCATTAGGGAAGGGACTTATTTTTTGAGGAGGGAAGGGGACAGGGAGACTAATACTATTCCAATTGAACGAGCTGCAGAAATGGAAGCTCCTTAGATCCAGATGGCACTTGTCTGTCTTTTTATAAGGGTTTTCCTTCAAGTGAAACTACCACGTTGCCTCCCAATTTCTCTCCAAGTGTTGAACGGTCCTTAATATCATCCAAACCATTTACTTGCCACTCATGTTTAATACCTGAAAGACAACAATGTACTTGTGAGCACCTCAACATCTAAACGGCATTACAATTAATGAGTGAAACGTTTTTAGCTCTGTACCTGTAAATTTCTTTTTAATGGCATCTTTAGAGCTTGCGTAGATCATCTTGCTTTTTAAAGGTGCGCTTTCAGGAGCCCTTTAAAGGAAAGAAAAAGCCCACAACAAAACAGTTATTCAGTCATCCAGTGTTAACTCCAGAATACTCAATTTTAACAGCAAGCTTTGCTTTTACGCACCAGAATATAAATACCAGGTCTTCTTTCTTAGATTCCTTTGTCTCATATGTGGCATCATACAAAGCGTACCGGCAATCATTCAAAGGTAGCAACTTCACAAAGGCTGTATAGGGGTCCTCCACAGTATCTCCAATGTCACCAACCAATATCTGCTTTGACTCCTCTACAATTATTTGTTTTTTGTCATCACTTAAGCAGAAGAGAACGGCTTTCTTTCTTTTTTTAATCTCTTCTGGGGTTGAAGATTTCCTTACTTTCATGTCATTAAAAACCTTTATGACTTCATCATTCACTGTTACTCCAGAAGCCTGTAAAATGAGATCAAAGGAATAATTTAAACAGCAAAAATTAACACTCACTAGAAAAGATGATAGCCCACAGTGCTAGATAAAGAAGTCTGCCTGCCCCCGTAAGAATAAAAATACTATACTCAACCTGAACACGCTATGAATTTAGTAATCTTTGCAGGATTGGAGCAGAAGATATAAAGGAGGTGTAAATTCTGTACTCTCTTATTGCAGATCCCGGCATCTTCAGCTGTGATTCTGGATAGCAGCTTTATACAACTAGGCGTACAACTGTACTACTCACGCAGTTTTCCATTACCTTATCATGCATTTGGCTTATTTGGGGGGAGGAGGAACTGAACATAGGAAAGGAGTTTGTAGTTTTGGGTTGGGATGGGGGGGTTGGGTCTTTTTTTTTTTTTTTAAGCCGAACAAATGCTACAGCAGCAGCTCACATCCAGCACTGTCATGACTCTCGTTTTGTTGGGTGATATAAGGCTCTACAAGCAGCAGAAATGTTTTCTGCATGGTGTCAGCTTCAACACCGCGCTCTAGAAACTCCTGAATTTTACTTCGTACTGCTGCACGAGTATTATTTGACTGCTCTTCCTTCATACAAAAATACCAGTTACAAAGAGTACAGCTCCCCATAAGGCTCGCAAGCCGTCCAAAACCCGAGCCTAAAACAGCAACAAAACAAAACACAACGCTGACAGGGCAAACGGGGAGCTCACGGCAAAAAGAAAATACTTTGGCAAACCCCGCTGCCAGGGAGCTAAACCCACCGGCAGCGCCCTCGCCCTCGGTCCCACAACCGCACCTGGAGAGGCGGGCGCTGCCGGAGCAGCCCGTTCGGGGCAGGCAGGTGCACGGCTCGCCGGGAGCCGCCGGCTTTGTCCCCGCGGGAGCCCGCCTGCCTCCTTTCCCTGCTTTGTTCGCGGGGACGGCGTTCGCCTCCGCCGAAGGGGCGTCCCGCCGCCCCGCGTCCTCCAGCCCCGCTCTCGGCCACCCTCGCTCCGGCCCCATCGG
>WAAD01033134.1:13386-31633 GCA_013389945.1 Fregata magnificens | reverse complement strand
GGGGCCACGATGTCGGCACGGCTCCCTCTGGAGCCAGCCACCACTGCCCGGAGCGTGGCTGCTCCCAGCCCGGCCCCGCACCTCCTGCCCGGTGCTGCTCCCCTTGCGGAGGTGCTTGCTGCTGCTCTAAAGTCACGATTTTGGCATCGCAGCCCCGTTCAGCCTTTACGGCCGGGCGCCGTCTGTCCGTCTGCACACGCTTGACATGTGCGCCGTGACTCCTCGTCCCCCCGTGAGCCGGAGCTGTGCTGCTGCCGCGGCTGATGGCTGTCGCCGTGGGGCAAGGCCGTGGGGCCCTGGCGCAGAGACAGCACCTTCTGTGGTTTTGAAAGAGCTGCTCGGGCGACGGGGCGGGCCACCACACGTACGGCGGAAGGAGCAGCACTGAAAGACAGGAAGATGACTTAGAGGAAAACAAGGAAGGATAACCCTCCCAAGAGTGTTTCACTTGTCCATACTGAGCTGGACGGGGCTTCAGGCACAGGACACCAAACACGGAGCATTTTACCTCTAGCCCATCCAAGTGGAGAAGAGGATTGTCAGTCCTGTGTGGCTCTCTGCTCCCCAAACTCACGTGGCTGAAAGCCAAGAGATCCTGAACATGCAGGATCTTGACCAGCAGTATGTATGAGCAGCCAGCCTGTGTTGTGGCCAGTTAGCCGTCTCTCCCCAAACCACCTGAATTGCTAATAGTACCTTGGTGGAAACCACCGAACTAGTGTTTGTCAGCATGCTTGTATGTATATATGTACGTCCAGATATATTCATACTGCACTGCGTGAGGTATGTGGGACTTTTTCCCCGTTCTCTATTACTATACACCACCATCTTGACCAGATGAGCCGCCACGTTTCCAATCTCCTTTTTGAGTTGCATCTTGCCCTCTCTGTACGCAGAATTCAAGACTGAATTGCATTCATGAAGATTCCAAATTTGGCCCATCAGCCTTGAAATCACTAACCTGGAGCTATGTTACCCCTCAGTTCCTTACATCCATGCGTTCAGGGATGGCCACCACCACTCAGCTGAAAACGGCAAGTCTGTTGTCAGACTCGACCTTTTCTCCAGCTGATGGCCACTAATTCTTACTGCCTGTTCAATGCCAGCAATGTGGGATGCGGGAAGGAGCACCTTCGTTGCCTAATTGCATTTAAAGAGTCAGCCATTACCTGATTCAGTTTTCAAATACAGTACATGCTGCTTTTTGATCAAACAAGCAATTAGTTAGGCTAGGTGAAAATTTATTATGGGAATTAATAGCACAAATCCTAAAATGGCTAACTCTCGAGAGAGAGTTTTATGGTTGGCTTAAACTAACGTAAGTCCATGCCAATGTCTTGACAGCCTTGTTTCTGGGCATCTGCTGCTCTTGTGCAGCTTGGCGGCCTGGGGTGGACTTAAGTGGTTTCAGATCCTCATCGTCAGGATGGCTTAATGTATCCCAAAACAGCCTTCATTGCGCTGCAGGTTGTCATGGCACGCTGTGTGACGCATGCCCTTCTCAGTGTCCCGAACGGAGGTCTGCGTCCTTGCAGCCGTACACAATGTTGAGAGGCCAGTGGCAAATAGCAGCATGGGGGTTCCTTCGCCTTTGTAAGCAGATGTAGCCATGCACGTGTGCAGTACATCCTCCAGTGCCAGTGACCACAGTCGCTGCCGTGGGCTCAGCAGGCTTCTAACGCTTGTACAATACCATGAAACTGCTGTGTGCGAGTGCCCTAATCTTGTGCCCTTGCAGTGCACCCTCAGCCACCCACGCAGGGCCTCCGCACTGCACATCCCAGGCTCGCAATATGAAAGGTGGAGAAAGAGTTACCTGCTCCAGAGCTGCACGGCCGGGTAGATGCTCCAGGGATGACAACTCCAAAACTGTGCATGACTCGCCCTCCGTCTTTACTACCATGGAAACTGCATAATGAATCAGAAGTGCTTGTTATTCTCTTCACCGCGCAAGGTGCGTACCTGAGGCACCCAGGCATGCAGGGCTGCTGCTGCACATCACTGACTGGTACCTGGTAGTCGTCAGAGTACAGAAGCAGCAAGGGCTGAAGGAGTATTTTATGACTTATAGACATCTCTGAGAAAGAAATGAGTTTACCGGAATTGGAGAGCATCTCTCAGGGGTGAAAAACAGGACACGGGTAAACAGAAAGGGGCTTCTTATTTTCAAGACCATGAACGATGGACTCCCGGTGACTGCAGCGATCAGAGAAGGAACTTGTGATACAGCCCAATGGTGACCTTGGAGGCCACAGAAGTGGCCGCTATCCAGCCAAGAGCAATAATGACCAAGCAAATCTTATTGCTGGAGCACACTCAGACAAAGCTGGTTCCCCACCTTGGCATCTCGCTGCACTCAGGAAGCATCGAGTTTCACTACCCCTGTGCCACAAGACCTGCATCCCACCAGGCACCACCGAAATAGCCCTATGATTCAGAGAGCCCAGCAGCAGCACTAAAAGCTTTGTGAATGATACCCTATGTGGAGCGCATGCCTCTGAGGAAGTCCTCCAACCCTCCACTCACCCTCCATGGATGGAAGAAATGACTCACTGCGAAGCAGAAGGCACTGTTTGTTTGGATTCAACTCCTGGATGCTCATTAGTACAAAGTGATTATAATGGACTAAGTTGCCTTATGCGTTGAAGGTCTCTGAAATCACAGTCCTTTCTTTTTGTATCCTGTACATCCTCTTTGCTTCTCTGTCAACGTCACTAAGGTCAACGTTACCGTTTCAGCCTCATTTCCCGTGGAAGCAAGGCCTCCGCTGGCCTCCTGGGCACCCCCCCCTCACTTGGGCTAGTCCTTGTCCCAGTGACTTTTTAACTTGTTAGCTTATTTGAGTTAAATCTGGCAGAAGGATAGAGGTCACAAAAGTAATTAAGATCCTTAATTAAGTAATTAAGTTTCATAAAATAATTCGTTTGAGATAGAGGAAAGTGGGGCTGTATGTCTACCAGTTCAACTCGGGAGCTTGTTGGTTTCTGCTAGGAGACACCGGGTCTCTTACGGTGTAGCCAGACTGCCTTGGGGAAGAGGACTACAAAGGGGAAGCAGGGGACCTTGCCTAGGTGTACGCTGAAATAACAGAAAGTCTCAGTACCGTTCAGTTCAAAAAGCCCATCAGTCAAGAGAGAGAAATCCGCAGGAAGCGGCATTTGCGGGGATCTGTTGCTCAGGGCACCTCCTTTCCCCCTCGGCGCTCCTGGGCACCTCTGGAAAAGGTCCAGCGTCCCCCCAACAACTCCCTATTTCCAGGGGGAGTGCAGGGGACGCCGGAAAAAGCCTAACTTCTTGCCACGCAGGAGCGCGCTAGAGAAAACCCCAGTGGAAGGCAAACGCTGAGCTTCCACGTCTTTCCTTACGCTGCGGATTCGTTTCCTTTAAAGAGCCGGGCGGCGGATAGGTGTGACTGGAAGCGGTGGGTCGAGGAGCCGGGCCCTGCCTGCTGGCCGCCGGCCACCGCCGGGCCGGGGCGAGCCNNGGGGGGCAGCGCGGCCGCCGGGGGAGCAGCAGGCACAAGCCTGCCGGGGCAGGCTGGAATTGCCCCCCGTGACTCCCGGTGAGTCCCACGTGCCGCTGAATCACCGCGCCGGGCAGCCACGGGCCCGTCCATGGACAGCAAAAGGGGGTGGGGAGGGGGGGGTGTTTGATTGAAACGTTATGTCTTGCAACGACATCATGTTAGGGATGGTATTTAAACATAACAAAAAAGGAAATAAAAATGCCTCCTGTGAGAGAAACGTGGACACTAATGGCAGAAAAATGGCTGAACAGAACCAAAAAAATCCCCTGAAGTCTAAACTACAGGGAAACTTTGCTCAGCCTCATTCATAAAAACAGAAGATAAAAATTAAGTAATTAGCACGTATTCGACATTCACAAGGGTTTGCACGTTTATAGCGCTAGAAAAAGTAGCTACTGTTTACCCCGGTAGCCGTCATAAATTCCTGTATGCCCTGCAAAATGTGTTTTCCCCAGCAGCAGTTTCTTCCCAAGTCTCTCTTCTTGCTGCCTCTTGTTCACAGCTCAGATAAATTTACAGCATAACCTCAGGTAAGGAAGGATTTATAAGACCAGCCACTGACTATATCAATGACTCAATTTATTCACTTATTTTTCCAGTCAACTTTCACTTCCATCGTAAAGACAGTACTTTCTTTTTCACTTCTACCTGGAGCATTTTTATTCCAAGGTCTCAAAGCTATTTATTAAAATTATCCCTGCCCGATAAGTATTATTTATCCGCTTCAGTGGGTTGTCCGGGGTCATCCAGGAAGGCTGTGGCAAGATGAGACGCAGGGCAGGGAGGCTCGGATCCCTGTCCCTGCTTTAAACGCCAGACCATCCCTCCTCCTAGGGAAGTAAGTGTAAGTCAGGCAGAACAATAATTTTCTTGAAACCTCTGTTTCAAGCAAATGGCAAAGTCAAACTTTCCTTCTCAGTAAGCATCCTCTGACAACACTAGGTTCGAGGAGTTTGATGTTGGCTGTTATCTCCAACTATTGATGTGTCAGAGAGATGCATATGTCTGTACATACGGTAAAGCAGAACCCCGGCTATATAGCAGACGTGGATGCAATATGGTAAATCCTATCTAAAGAGAGGAAATGTAAAAAGCAGCAGCATTTTCTGGGAGCATGGCGGTTGCTGTGCATCACAGAATGATGCTTACTACAGTGAAACGGCAAGAAGGGAGCCAAAGTGACCTTTGGAAAACCAGGCGTATATAGCTGACGTATACGCTGGGTAAGTGGATTAGGGGAAGAGCTGCCAGAGTGCTTTGGAAGAATAGGCTGTAACAGTAAACAAGATATAGATTTCATTTTTTAATTATTCTATAAAATAAAAGTCCAGAAATGTTCTTCAAGCAGCCAAAAAGCAGTGGCGTAATTTGCTAGATGTATCGGTCACCTGGAAAACCCTCTTCTGGATAATCCATTCCCTTTGCGTTCTTGTTACGTATATGTAACTTTTTCCTATCAAATGAGCTAATGGCAGAGTCCCCTAAAAGTGAAAATCTCTCACACTAAAAGCATGCCAGCTGTGAAACCAGTATGAAGAAAAACCGAAATGTTTTCTGGTACTGCCAGCTTGTTTGCAGCTGAAGTACGCCGCTTTTAGTTTGAAATAAGTTATTCTCGCTGTCTGTGCATCAGAGGAGCTGCTGCACAGAGGAGGGTAACGCATGGGAAGTCACGCCTGGGAGCTCCTACTGAAGCGCCTTTCCCTCAGCCCACGGCATCCACTCACAGCTGCAGGCGAATCCAACAGCCTCATACTCCTTCCTGGCTCTCTTCAAGGACACGCATACGAGTAACACAGAGGAGATGCTGTTAATAGTTTTGCTGGTTTCTGTCAGGATTTTCTAGCGGAGCTATAAAACTGGATGCCTAAGGTTAGCAGGGATGTCAATCAACGCGATGGTCCCACGAGGTGCTTCTTCAATAGCAATTTCACTCCTCGCTAATCTCTTCAAGTTTATGGCAAAAATTCCCTGCCTTTACCACCAGAAGAAAGTTGTCTGTTATTCCAGCGGGTGTTCGGCACTGTCGTACGCCTCGCTCGAGCCATGTGTCTCTTACTGCTGCAGTGTCCTTTTGCTATGCACATGCCTCAGCAGCATTCAGCAATTTTTGCTCTGTCTCCCATATCTTACAATTTGAGTGGTAGTCCTTATGCTGGCAGTCCCCAAGTTTCTCCCTCCAAGCTTAGGAAGTCAAGTTCTGCTGCCTCTTACACTAGGATTTCAATAGACGTGCCACAGCACAGAATTTGTTTCTTTTTAATATCAGAGTGGAGATAAAAATGTGCTCTGTTTTCTTACTCTGAGCTGTGGCTCAACAGTTGGTTCTTCGCTCGCTTGCAGTATGTAAAATTTAGTACATAAATATATGAAAACTTACACAAAGAAGGAGTAAGGACAACAGTAGTGTCACCAAAATAAAGTCCACATCTACAACTTCTGTAACGGTGGTTTCATCTTGTTTAGGTTTCGGAAAACTTGTTCAGCCACACAGCAGCGCTTCCTCTCAGCGGAAGAGCAGGACAGCTGGAAGGGGTAATTTCTTGAACGGCTTCAGCCTGGTTCACAGGAGGATGACTGCCAAAAGTTAGGATGCAGTCAGGCATCTCAGCAGATGACACAATTTAAACTGGTGCCCCTCCAGGAAAAGGTGGCAATGATTTCAGAAAGCTCTTTCCCTTCTGGATAGATGCATGCAGCCCTTCAAGACGCTGGGGCTGGCTGGCGCCTAAGGAGTATAATGATTCAACTTTGTTATGCTCTTCTTTACAGAAGAGCCCCCAAAAAGTGGGCCCCCTGAGACAGCCAGGGTTCCTGGTGGGACAAGGAATCTGTGTTTTCCTGTGGCTGGACGAGTGCAAAGCAGCACCGTACACAGATTGCACGCAGATTTTGGGCACTAATCCCAAGTCTTGCAGCCTTGGCCTGATTCTGCTACTAACCTTCATCGCTCCGTGCTTCCCCTCCTACTGGGGTTATGTCATCGCATTGGAATAAGGTCCTTGGAAAATGGACTGTTTCTAATCATCAGCAGCACTTCTATGGCATTGTAGGTCTGATTTAAGGAGACATCTTTGCAATACAAAAAATAGTCACCAGGGAAGGATGAAATCCTGTCTAGGAGATGGAGGAAGGCATCACAAAAGTGCCAAGATGGGAGATTAATTCACACGGCCTGTTTAGATTGGAAGTCGCAAAGGCCAGACAAAAAGGAGAACAGACACTTTTGGTTCTGAAGTTTTAATACTATCAAAATTGCCCCAGACAGACCTGGGACTCAGTTTGCAGCATTGCATCTGAATGAAAGGAAATTCTGTTTGATGAAGGTTGAACCCAAGGACTGGTTCTAAGAAACCTCTTAGAAGCAAAGCTGGACAACTATGGAAACAAAAGACGGACAAACTAAACCCGCTCAAACATTGCAGAGCCCACTCACAAAGTGTGTTACTTAAAAAGTTGATCTTGCCTTTTAGAACCACTAAGATTTTCAGATAGCAATCTAAAAATAAAACATGAGCTAAGCCTAACATGCTAAATACATGAGTTGAGATCACTTTCTAGAGATTGAGGATGGGCTTTAGGATGACTGGGGCACAGGAATATTTATAACTGTTGCTGGATCGTGGGACCTGTCGGTCAGTGTGAAAGTGTCCTCCGGTGACAGCAGCGCTCTCGAGCGGTGCCAGGACTGCAGAGCCCAGCATGTGACTCCGATGGTGGGATCTGCACAGGAATGCTCGCGAAAGGCAGCTATGAAGCCCTGATCCCACAGGCAAATCCCCACGCTGCCCAGAATCACGTGCAGAACTGCCACCCAAAACCCAAATGTTTCAGCATCCTGGCTCACATTTCTGCCATTTCAAACGCATGATTCACAGCAGCCAAGCCACAGCACAACCCGTCTTTTCAAAGTCCTTCCCTCTCCAAACTAATTTCATCTCTAAGGAGCTTGGAGAAGAGAAACAGGAAAGCACATAGATTATTGTGTATGTTCTTATAGGACTGTTAATCTGGGAAATAGCTCTATAAAGCCTAAATAAAGGGATAAAATAAGAATAGCAAATCGACAAAACTCAAGCTGGACTGTGTATTACCCTAGCAGAGCAGCAATATCCTCTACGAGACAGCTTTGTTACAAGGGACACTCTAGTGCAAGCGTGCCGGTTTCAGTTCCTCCACACGGCACTGTTAAATCAGGCTGTACACAGCGCCAGAATAACTGTGCTGCGACACGACGCTGGCGCAGTGGCACTCCGTTATAGAATAAAGACCCTTTCTTTCGTGGTTCTTTGAAACAAATCTAAGAAAGGAAAGGCACACGACTGTCGAGAAGAATAAGTGAAAGCTGATCTTCTGTGAGCAGCGGCCAGCGCTTTGGAGAGTATGCTGTCATGTAACATCCTTGTAGGAAACTTGGCCCAATCAAACATTTCTATCATCAAAAGCGAGTGACCTGAACAGCTGGATATACTCTGTGAGCAGCGGGGAGGGCGCAGGCAGAGGGCTGGTGTTTGCTGCCTTCCCCCGCTTCTGGCAAAGGGTGAGGGACTCTCACATGGGGCCGAGCACCACCCGCCCCGGCCAGCCCTCTGCGATACCCAGAGCCTCTCGCAAGGCAACGGCTGATACGCTCCTGTGTTTGGAGGCCCAGAAAACATTTTTTTTCCTTCTTGTTTCATACCTAAAAAAATTTTAAAGATGGAGTTGCACCCAGAAAAATTAATTTAAAATTAGTTTCCACAGTTTTCCAGAAAAGAAGCACTACAAACCCAGGAAATCGATATATTAGGGTAGAGAAACAAACCCAAAGTCAGCCTCAGTGGACTTTTTGGAAACATATGCAGCCTGTGGCTTCCTGCCACTGAAACCATTTCAGGTGTAGATCGTATTGATGTTTAAGCATTTTAATGCACTCCAAATATTAAAAAGGATTGGATTGGAAAAGTACCTGTTTGCCAGCATGCAGCTGCGGGTGCCGAGGGTGGAGTTGTGTTGTTTCACCAACAGCAGATCAGATTTGTTTGTTTACTTAAAAAGTAAAAGCAAATTTAAACACAGACCCAGCCACACATTGTCACTGAAGCTCAGACTAGTGGATGCTGCTGGGAGCGGGGGGAGGCAGGAGGAAGCTGGGCTTTGCTCCCAGCACCACTCATGCTCTGAGTAAATCACAGTATTCCCAGCACTCTCCCAGGTACTGGAGCTGTACCGTTTAAAGACGTAGAAGTACAACGTTCATGAATGATAACCTTGATTTTAATAGTCGGTGGCTTACCACGGTTAAAAATACAACACCTTGCGCAAGTATACACACATACATCCACAAATACACAGACACGTTTTAGGGATGGTGCTACTTCAGCATCCCCATTAGGAAACAGATGGGAAACAAGGTGATGGCTTTACTTATCTGTCTTTATAATTTTTGTGTGTTGCAGCACAGTCATTTTACCTTTTGCATTTGACTTAATCCAAACATCTTCAACCCTGAGTGCCCCAAAATGGGAAACTTTCTTACCGGTGGTAACTGGCAAGTCTCCAAGAGGGGTTGTTATACAGGCCTGATACTGGACATATATACAACTGAGCACTTAAAGGCAAAGTTTTAATAGAGCGCTGTTTAAGGAAGCACCAAGTTAAGGGAAATAGGTTGCTGATGAAGGGTGGGAGAAAGAAGACATCAGCTGGTCTGATGGTAGCAGGCTGAGAAATCTCAGAATACCCCCTTACAGCAAGCTGGGTAAAGCACAAGGAGCACCTCTGCAGACCTAGACCAAGAAGTCACTGTCGTGAAGGTCAAGGTGGCAGTTTAGCAGTGCAGGGGAGAACTCTCCTGGAGTTACAGCAACCGAGCCAAATACCACACAGAAAACTACCTGCAGGCATCTGGACGCTGGCAATTTCTTTGGAGTGAGAAGGCTCTTGCAGAGTAGAAGTAGTGTTTGGTAGCCTCAAGAAGTATTAGCTGAAATTGTTGCAATCAGTTATGACAATGATCCACACTAGAGGCAACGTGATCAGCGTTAGGTATTATTTATTTGAATACAAACAGATAGAACATACAGGATTGTTGCAGCGTAAGGGTTAATTCAGTGGTTACATCAATAATTCAAAAATCATAAAGCATACAAGTAATCTCCTAAATCCTAAAGTACTAGATTACCAGTCCAGCAGCAACATGATGTTGGGCAGGACTCTGGCGTGGTCTGGTGTCCCCGGGGATCTGCTCCCTGCACACGTCCGTAGCAGAATCTCCGCTTCTGGATGATGATAGTTTCAGAGACGGTTGGTTGGGGGGCAGATAGCAGCTGGTGACTGCATCAAGTTGGGCTGTTCAGGGGCCGGCGATCTCTGCCTCCCTAAACTTACACATGGAAGTTCAGGCTGGTTTTTGTCTGCTTCTTGCTGGTTTCTAATGCCCATATTTGCTAAGGTCATCTTCCTTGACTATTAATACTAACATTTACGTGCTCTCTCCTATGATACTTAAAACTTCACCATCCACACAAGAGCCATCCAACACTGGGTGCAGGGGGTGGTGGCCCCAGCCCAAACCCTTCACAACGAAGAGTGCTGGCTCATATCTGTCACGCGGTCTGCCAGACTAAAGCAGCTCAAGCTTTCCAGCATCGTTAAAGGTTTCCAGAAGTTAAACTTCCAGCAGGCGAATCTGACACTGGATATGCCAGCCAAGGTGATCACCTGCCCCCTAATACAGGTGAAGGGACCTGCCACAACAGCTTTGCTACATTGGTGCTGCTAGCTGACACCTAAGCATGAACAGTCAGTATCAGCTTGACTGCAAACACCACACAAGGTTATATCCAGCATTTGAACAGGCCTCCTCTTTCTGACCTCATCCTGCTTGGGTAGGAGGGGCAGCTTCCAGTAATGGCAGCCACTGTAGGGATTTGTCTTCTAAATCTTTGACCGTCTGTGGTGGTCAGGAGCTGAGCAAGTTGTCTTTGAGGAAATGCTGAGATTTCCTGGAAGAGAGAGTCCTTTGGGTTGGAGCCCAGTTCCTCCAAAGGAACCGGCCCCACAGTTATGAAAGAGTTACATACAAAAGCATCAGAAGAAATTGCCTAGGGTGGCTACTCAGTAATTCCTAGCCCTGACATGAATGAAAGGGGCAGAATTTGCACAGCAGGAAAAACAGCTGGTATAGCAGTCTCTGGATACCTGCCAGGGCTAAGATATGTTGGAACTACCAAGAAGGGAAAGACTTTCACTATTGGATCTTGTCAAAATGCTGCTTGGAGGACAGATGCTGGACCTGGAGCTCAAGGAAGCCTACTGCCTGTTTTCCTGAAGAGTCTGGTACAGCCTGATTAGTCAGGGCCTCTGAATCCGAGATGGAGCTGTTGACCTTATCCATTTCTGCACCTTTGTGAAACTTTGGCTTGGAGGCCCCTGCACATATTGCATGTCCCTTACCCTGGTGGTAACGGCACATGGGATGGCTGATCACAGTAAGGCACGCGTTTGTTTTGGGGGAAAGGTGGACAAGGAGCATGAATATCTCAGCCCCTAAGACAAGGAGGGAGATATGAAGCAATTCCCCTTTTTCCAAAGGGGTATGTGTGGGGGAAATAAACAGCCATAAAAAGACATTTTGATATAACTCAGAAAAAGCATAGCTAAAGTTTGAAAAAGCTGCAAGGAAAGTACCAACTTGGGCAGTCTACTGCCAGGAATAGAGGGTTCATGGTTCATGCCCTGTGAGCACCACTGAAGCCAAGGACAGTCAGCTCTGCATTGCACATGCAGTATACATCAGTATTTTAAGCACAGCTGCTCAAAGGAGAAGTGGGCACTTTTCTGTATTTCACCTTCAGCATGTTTAACTGAGGCCTTAGGCTTGCAAACTTTATGACAAATTGGTAACTCATAGCACAAGCATACAAGCACCACCATCATAAGCAGAGATTTGGGTTAAACTGTTCCCACCTGCTCTACCCAAACTCAAAATGAGTTGTGTTGCTGAGGGGAAGCTATTGAAGGAAATAACCTTGGAGAAAGAACGATAGGAATGAACAGCTGGGAGTAGGTTGGGGACAGTAACTTAAATTGCATCTGCCACAGATGGACTTGTTCAGCTCACTGTGCCCCCCCCTCCCCACCCAAAAGTATTCACATTTAAGTCAATGGGGACTATTCATGTGAACAAGAACTTGCACAACTGTTTGTGCAACCTGCTAGTCAGGATGTTCACATCCTCTTGGGACTAGACAGATGCAGGGATATCAAGTACAACCTACACCCTGCAAAGAAGTCTTCTGCTGCTCACATTCCTTACGGTATTTAGCATTCTTTATGGTGGGAACAAGAAACACGTCTTGACAGCAGAGAGATGTCAGCTCTGAACAAGGAAAAGCTCACACAGAAACACTTAAGTATTAACAGAGATATCTAAACAATCTTCCCCCAGATATCTAAATAATATCCCCCACTGTTCTCACTCTTAGACTTTTTTTAAAAAAAAAAAATCCAACACTTCAAACTGGTAAGTGTCCTATCTATCGCCATCCGTTCCCTAGGCTCAAGGGAATGCTCATTCTTGCCACCTCTAAGGCAAGGTAAGCACTACAGCAGCAAAGAAAACCCACAACTACAGAGCAAGTAATTGTTCAGGTCTGTAGCATATACAGGTCTTAATGCTACAACATAAGCTAGCAAAAACGCTGAGAAAAGTTGCTGCAGCAGCAAACCTCATGTTTCAGTTTTTCCTGCCCTCTTCACTCCTACGCCCAAACTTCTGCTTCATGCTGTTTTCTCAGAGTATGGCATACCTCCAGGTGGGCAAAACTAGTTTTAAAAGGGTTTTAAAGCTATTGTCTCAAACTGAGTTTAATAAATTTAATAAATACTGAAAGTAAAACTATCAAGGATAGTAAGGATAGTTTAAACAAGCTGCCGGTCAGCTAAACAAAGCTATGAGGTTTTACGCTGTTAGAATAAAGATCCTAATTAAAGAACCATACAACTAATACACATACTTCCTACATCACTCCTTACATACTGATGAACATTTGCACCACTCAGAGACCAGGTATCACACTGGCTGCAGCTCCTGAAAATGCTGGTTGGGGTACTCACATAGAAACCAAATTCTGCTGTGTTCTCTCCAGCAACTTGTCCTAGTAAATTAATGGGGAAGATGTTGTAGCAGTATTACTCAAAAGGAAATGCCAGAAGCTCAAAATACTTTGAAAAATGTGTCATTTTATTTGTACACTTCCAAAGTTGTACGTAGAAACTTATAGTACAGTCCTGTAAATTTACTCATTGCTAGAAGAACTGCCAGGGACAGGGGAAGGTATTTATTGATTGATCATCAAGTTAGAGGGGAATAAACAAACAAAAAAAAAACAGACCAGAAAAAAATTTAAAAAGTTATGGAACTCTTCTTTTTTTTTTTTTTGTTTTTAATCCCCAAGTACAAATTTTATAAATACAAAACAAATTCACAAATTACTTTGAATGCTAAATAAATATCTACTTAATAAACTCAGACTGAATACCTCCAGCCAGCACTGGTACAGTACTTTAAAGATATGCAATTGTACTCATTCATGTGTAGTGTTGAGAAGGTATGCTCAAACAAGTTTTAAACATACTCACAGTTTCTTCAACTGTGCTACAGCAGAAGATTTTATCTGAGTTGATAAAGCCCTCAATACCACAGCTCCTACAAAATCTAGAAGATGAAACAAGGTCATTTGGTGCAGGAAAAAACAATGTACTTCTGGAAGATATTTGGACACATGAATGTATTAAAAATGTACAAAACCTCTGTAAACCAGTACTGTATCCAGTACATCTATCAAAATTATTAGACACTGAATAAAACTGTAGCAAAGGTAATCTTTCCTACGTTCTCCTGAGTGCTTAATATTACATTGAGAATATAGTGCAGGCCACACTTCAAGGTGGTTAAACAGTTGTTATTGCTTTATACAGGTATGACGACTGCGTGATTTAACATTTCATTTTAATGAACATAACAGATTCCCTCAAAAAATCCTTTGGAAGGCAGAGGTTAGATTCGTGACTTCTTTGCCGCGGGAGCAGCGTGGTCCACATTACCAGATGTGATCGGAAGTCCAAGCTTTTGAGCCTGAATGTGGAAGAAAGCCTGAAGTCTGGTTCCAGCTTTTGCTTCACTTGTGTTACGAGGGTTGTATTCAAAGCAGTTCGAGAACATCAGCTCAATGTCTTCAATGAATTCCGCTAGTAAATAAAAAGTAAATACATTAATTTAGTGTGTCTCAAGTCATCAGAGAGCAGTATGATAAAGCAGTACGACACCACTGAATTAGTACAGTGATCCTACACAGGGCTGCAACACAAGAATGTCTTTACATATGTGTCAAGTTTCTATCATTATATTAGTGAAGTGCCATGTAAACATTCTTAAATTTCTCTGATTATCAATAAAGGAAATACAAACCAAGCAGTAACAGCAGTACCTTTTCTAAATATTTCATCAGTGTCACTCAATGACATCAAAGGCTTGAGAAATCACCAGCAGTTTCACAGCTGCTCATTTCTTATCTACCTGTACATCATGTATTTTGGTAGTAAAAGAATTATGTTCAACAAATCTTATTTTAAAAATATTAGTCAATGCTCTTTAAAAAAACCAAAACAACACAAAAACCACCACAAAACCCCAAACCAAACACAATTTCAGGTTTCTAATCCTTTGACACAGCTCTAAAATAAATTTTTGTCCTAAAATAAAGAGAGAGAACAGGGTCAATTACCTCTTTCAATAAATAATACTTACATGCTAACTTATATTCACATTTATTCACTTTTTCACGGATTATATTTAAGGCAATAGGTTTTTTGATGATGTCGTAGTAGTCTGGTACCTTTAAAAAACAAACAAGAATGATTCATAGACAAACAAAATGGAAGCTTAAAATTCTACCTACGTAAAGAATTAAGCAAATCATGCATTAGCAGAAAGCATTTTGGTTTTGTTTTTAAATAAACAGAGGAGTCCCAAGCAACCACCTCTATTTCCTGAACTGAATGTTAGTTTGCAGATATTGCTTTTCCGTGCTTTCTATCATTAAAGTAGCAGACCACAACAAACATTAGCCAGCAATTCAATGAATAAATCTAATCCTAAATACCCTGTGAACAACTGTAAGAAAATTGCATGAGCAGATAAGCATTATGGTGTTCCAGTTATTCCCATCTGTCAAGCGCAAAAATTATTTCCAAGATTTAAAAACTTTTCATTTTCCTGTAACATATTACAATATTAAAAGCTCCTTAATCATGAGTAATGGCCATTTTTACTCCACTACCATTCACCATCTTGCAAGAGAAATGAAATCCTGACATTCCATTCAGTGGCGTTGAAGAGAAGGTAGTGAACCTTTCTGTAGCAAGCAGGACACAGTATGCAAGTATCGGAGATAAACAGCCACTCAGAACAGTGTTTATGTGATAAAAGTGGGGGGAGGAAAAGGATTGCTTAACCCTTAAGGGCACTGATAGGACACTGATCATTTGGATCACAGATTTTGAATTCCAGGTAAGCACCAAGCTTAGGGTGACTCTGTCTCACAAAGTGGGGCAGGGGGGCGAAAGAAAAAGATACCTGATCCAAATTTGACTTTTTTTTTTTTTTTTTTTTCCCCTTTTTTCTTTCCAAGAAAGGATACCCACATGCACCATCATGTCTGTTTTAAAACCAAGTTATTGGTTATGGCCTGTAACTTTACTATATGAAGTGCAATGCAACCTGCAAATGAACCTACAGAAAGCACTAGTAGAGAAACAGAATAAGATTGACACATTTTTCATTCATTTCCCCTCAGGAGTGCTGTTTACTAAGTACTAAAAAGGAAGGTGATTTTCTTTTTCTGGCTTGCTGTGCACTGATCATTCAATGTATTCTTTACATTGTCTTAAAGGCAGCAAAAAGTTTAAACCAAAATTTCTATCACAATGAAGAAAATTTGGGTCACTCAGGTATGGATTTTTCTTTCCGAACTATACAGAGACTATCCCTTAGTGATTGATTCAGGCATACCGGAATGCACCAAATTCTAGCAGTTTCTTTTCAGAATCAAAATTAAGTTGAATTCTCCATCCCTCCTTAAGAAGCTTCCTTGCATTCACCAGATTCTTGCACTTTCCGGTGTAATTCCTGTACTCTAGTAGGCAGGCACTAAGTCTGTTTCATTCAAAATTCCTCTCTTACTCCTCCTCTGCACTTACATCTTTCATTCACATTTGTACATCATTCTTTTTGTCCAGATACATTAATCCTTCCAGCTGTCTGTGACTCTGAATTCAGAGTTTCAAGTCTTCATTTAACAGCTATCACTGTTAATTTTAATAGACCGCTTAAACACCGAGCTCTAGATCCTGCAAGAATGTCTGTGCAGAGTAGCTCCAGAGGGCTTGGAGGGGACAGGCACTTTGTTAGAGTAGAATAGTTTCAGCAGTGCCTTACAACTGACAAGCCAGTGCAGCCTGCAGAAAAGCAGACGTGCTTTGGGAACTTTTATTGTAACACAAACCTCTAAAGCAGTGCTCACTTTGGGTACCCACTTTACCATCAAGTATTTTAAAACCTAAACAATTAAAACTATTTTAAAATCTAATAAATTTCTTAATTTTAAGAAATTAAATTAAGAACTAAGCTAATAAATCATCTTTTTACTGCTTTATAGTTAACACCTATAGTTAACATCAGAGTGAAGTTGTTCCTACCTTGTTATTTTATTGCAGGTCTGTTCTCAAAATACCTTTGCATAAATTGAAGATTAATTCAACTAATTAATTAATAACCATAAGCTTACCTGTGCTCTATTTGTTTTGGGGTCCGTCCCCCCCCAAATCAAAGCATTTCATATTTTTAAATGCTTGATGGCAAGCATATTTAAAATTTTCCCAATAACATGTCAATTGGAAAAGTTATTTCTGGCACCAAATATTTGAGCTGAAATGCAAGAGTTCTCCTGAATCCCATTGCTTAGCTGCATCCCCCTGTTTGGGAAATGCTATAAAATCCCAAGTTTCACTGGCAGCAAACAAGATTCTCAACCATTATCATTCCCTCTACAGTTCTATCAGTTACCTGGATTTTGGAAACCAGTTTCATGAAAGGCCAGCTGTCATCATGTCGTACCAGTTCCACTACAAGTTGCTCAAAAGCTGAGAGTTCATGGACTCCCCCTTGACGTCCTGAACTTCTCCTGTTCAATGAGGTTTGAGGAGATGATTCTGGAAAAAACACAACACCCCATCAGATAAAAATAAAAACCTGACAAGTAAAATAAAAAATTTTTTAAAAAATTTTAAAAAGTGCAACACCATTATTCTTGGGTACTAAAACTGTAGTTTCAGGCCACAACTCATGTAGTTTGGCTTCAGGTATTAACTATACTACAGCCTTGTTGTTAAGCACTAAATGTCTCTCTTGCTGTACAAAATGCTAAGTACCAGGACTTAGCTGGGTTCCTCCTCCATTCTTCTTCATTGCATTGATTTTGGAAAGTATTTTTGCACTGATTTCAATTTTAAAACAATTTGTTAAACACTTAAAGAAAAGCCCTGTTAGAGAAAAAACAGAATAAGCCGCCTGCTCATAACTTTTACTTCCACAAAACCTCTATTCAGAATGGTTTTATCTGCTTTCAAGAGTAGTCAGCAGGGTGGTTAGAGGATAAGCCCAGAAATTTCCAATGGTGAAGGACAGAAATGGTGCAGAATATACAAGGCTGCCACACTGGAGTGCAAGCTCTTTTACACTCTTCAGTCTCACACTGAGTCCTTTTTGGTTTTAAAAGGTTATTGTAGCTTTCCAAGTATTTCCCTACCATCAAATACTTGGTATTAGCTTAACAAGCAAGGACACTATTAGTCCTGTACCAGATAGATGACATTTTTCTTCTGGTAGCAGTTTCTTGTTGTACGTGTATATTCCCAATTTCACTACCTGGCCTACATCTGTGTTCCTCACTGTCTAACTCTTTAATAAAACAAAACCGTAAAAGCTGTAAGTAAACACTTGCATTTGCATGGGTTAAGGCATAAATACCACTTTCACATTTTCTATCCACTTATTAGCAATTGGTCCATATTGTGTGCAAATATGAAATTTCAAATATGGATATGATAAATCTTCTTGGCAAATTAAGTATTTGTTCTTTAGATGACTGAAATTTTTTTTAAGGTTCACTCTGTCACTGCAAAAGAAGGGAACTGTCTTGTTGGAAGTGGTAAAAATGCCTTCAACCACCACTTCTAGTCTCCGTGCTCTACCACACAAATATTTTAGCAAGGAACAGAACATGGTTTTCGTTCTGGACAAGCACATTTCTCTAACCTGTGGATTGTCGTTTCCTGCCTCTTCTCTTGGGTTCAGTAACAGGAAGAGAAAGCTTTGAAGCAGAAACTGGATACTTCCTAAGCCGTTCGTTTGAGTCTGCAGTATCAACAATTCTAAATCCGAGAGAATTGGAAGGGCTGTTTTCCAGTATGTTATCAGCATTCTTTCTTCCTCTTCGTCGTCTTCGAGGACCGAGTAATTCCACAAATACATCTGCTTGTAATGAACTTTGGCTCTGACGAGTGGTCCGGCTATTAAGTCTTAAAGAAGGCTTTGTCACTGATGGAGGGGCTGATTTTACCTTTCTTAAACCCCTTCTGGTAACTTTAGATGAAGATTCAGTTTGCTTAGGTGTGTTT
>WAAD01033134.1:2331-12653 GCA_013389945.1 Fregata magnificens | reverse complement strand
GTGTTTTTTTTTTTTTTTTTTTTTAAAACAGCTACTGCAGAAGTCCTCAAGTCCTCCCAATGTCACATAGCCTCCCACAGATGACCTTGTCTTCCCTAATGTTCCAATACTTACTGTATGCATCTTAGTCCCCCAGAATTCAAAACCGAACGAAGACAACTCCAGGTTTTCTCCAGAAAATCTTTACTGTCTGAAACTCTCTCCACTTTATATTCAAACAGTAGCTGTACAGAACTGCAACTCTGATGGCCATATCTCACCCACCTGGATATCAAGGCTGGAATTTTCATCCTGAAAACTGAGACTAAGTCCAGTGGACCTAACTTTTGTTACTATTAAACTCATCAGTAAAAGCCAAATTCATAACAAGCTATGATTTTTTTTTTTTTTTTAATAAACATCTTTTTCAGACTGGATTTTCAAAATATATGCTTATATGAACAATTACTCCACCTAATAATCAAGACGATATTTCAGTAGGAAACCACTTTAACGGATGTCTATTTACCTCATCTCTTCTTCCTCTTGAGATTCATCCTCCTCATCTTGCTCTTCTTCATAATGGTCTTCCTCACTTTGTCCCATTTCATCATAGTTTGCCTCCTCTTCCCCTTCTCCTAGTCGTTCAGCAGTCTCTTCATCACTTTCCACAGACGGTCTCTGTCTGGAGGAGAGGCGTCTAGAGCGCTGTTTTGGTCGGCACTCTGGACAAAACCAGTCTCCTTCAGGAATGACCTAGAAACAGAAGGGGGGAAAAAAAGAAAAAAAGCATTAGTAATATGCAATTAAGCCATAAGAACTACTCGAGTTTTGTGCAAATAGGAACCGCTGCTTTTTCCTGAGATACCTTGAGCTTGGGCCTGATACAGTAAGTATGATAGCCTCGATCGCAGCCATCACACAGCACCATGCTTTCTGCATCGCCTTTCTTTCGACACACTTTACAGCGAGCATTGAGGATGGACTTTGACCAGATGACACTTCGATCCAATGTAGACAGATGAAGGAAGACTTGGGACAAGCTGGTAGAAGAAAGAAGTGACTCTCTCCAGCGATCCAAAACTGTTTTATAGGATCGTCCACCGTCACTGGCATCTTCCATTACAGAAGGGGATTTTAAAAAAAAAAAAAAATAAGAAAAAAGAAAAAAGAAAAGAAAAGGCAGGATGATCAAACTTCTTTTTCAAACATCCCGGTTATTCTAGACTATGAGGTAAGGCTCTGACTTTCAAACAAATAGCAGTAGTAAACTGGGATAATATTATAACCTTTGTTTTATCTCTTCAATACTTGAATATTTCCTCCTTAATTTCCAAGCTGCTGAAGCCATAGGATTTTACTCTTCAATACCAATTCAACTTAGAACTTGCACATACGTAGGACACGAGTAAGACAAAGTCTTACTCGGATGTCAACCTGGAAACCTAACAATTCGATTCAATTTATAAAGTATAAATGAAGATTACTTAAGATTAAAAAAAAAAATTGTCACACTCCCAATTTACTTTCCCTTGTATGTACGTTTTGAAATCCCAAAATATTTACATTTAAAAGAAAGTACCTGGCATTAAACAGAGACTTCACTGGCAAAAAAACCAGCTTAAAGGGCTTTTCTCACCCACACTTGCCCCTGCCCCGGTACAGTCTAGCAGACATTTTTCAGCCCTCTCCCCACGCATCAATGCCTTTATTCCTGCCCTGCACTCTGCCTTCACAAGAACCTGCATGTCTGTGTGGTTAACCAGACTGGGTGACTGGTCTGGTTGAAATATAACGGTTTTCTTGATATTTTGTAAGCAATGTAGCACACATGAATCTGTGGTACATACCTAGTGGCAAACCAAGTAACACCTGGGATCCTAATTACGTTAGCAATAAATGGGGGGGAGGCAGGGGTGAGAAATTATATTGTATTTTCAAACAGGTTTGGTTTGCAATCCAGGCCACTGGAGCGGCCACACAAATACACACGCAAAATAGCGAGGGGGGCAGTACCAAACGGGAATGAGCAGCTGGGAACTACAGAAGCAAATGGGCTGTTTGAGGAGCTAGAGAAACGAGAAGGTATAAATTACACCCTGCACTGCTGCTGCTGAGCAAAAAGCGAATTTCTTTATGAATGTTGAAAGCTATTTCTTGCATTTTAAAGCATGAAGGTTTAAGGAGAGAAAGAGACAACACAGCAGTACTTTTGATTATAGAAATGTCCACAGATTTACCTTCTAAAAGTGATAGTGCAGTTATTACTGTGTGATCTCTAGCTAATTAATGATGCACTCCAGTATAAAATGCCACTTTGCCTGCTGCACTAGTCACAGTGGGCACAGGAATGGTCTACAATCCACCTATCTGCAAAATAATTTCTCCTCAGGAATAGGAAGAGAAACTACCTAACTAACAAATAAAATGAAAGAACAAAAATGAGACTAATTGCTCTCCTGGCAAGGCCTTTCTGCCTTCTCATCAACTGCCTGCCAGGATTTGCCTAATCTTGCATACATTTGTATTAGCAGCAAGCAGCACAAGAGAAGCGATGGGAGAAGGCAGAGGATAAACAGGCAACACAGCTTCATAAATAAAATATAGCCACTCCTGAACTGCAAATGCAAATCTGGATTTCCTAAAATTTCCTATTACTTCGTCTTTACGTTCCTGTCTCAGGTTCAGTCTTACTGAGGATAGTGGACAAGGTCCTTTTCAGTATAGCTCTCAAAGTATTTTTTTTAAATTCAGTAAGAAGAAAATTAAAACTGCTTGTCAGGACACTAGACGCTAACCTGAGACCCACTTCAGTTCTCATTTCTGCTGCACATTTCTACTATAACTCTGGCAAAGACACTTTATCTTAAGTGTATATATAGTTTGTCAAGCATTTCTTTTGCTGACAATGCCAGCTCAAGCATTACTACCTTTTTTTGGGTGGTTATTTCTACCCTGGATTGGTTCACCAATATAGTTCATCACACAACACAACAAATACTTGCACTGCAAAATGGCAGTTGCAATATAGAGATAGAAATTACTGACCACGACCTGCTTCAGCACGTCCTCCTGCTGAAAGAAACACGCCAAACGACACCCGCTGTTTCAGATCCCAATTTGTAAAATAAGAATAACACTTTTTTCTTCCATCCATCATCTTTCTCATTTATATTGTTAACTTGGAGGGAAAAACAGCCTCTTCCTTTGTGTCTGAGCAGCTCTACATTGCGCAGTGGGATACCCCTCTGTCAGCTAAGCCCTCCAAGCCTTGCTACAATGCAAATGAAGTTGTTTGACAGATCTATGCACTCATCTATCAATAGCTAATTGAGTTCGGGGAAGGGTTTTCCATTTTAGTATTTCTAGAAAGGATATGCAGTTGCACAATACTGCAAAGTTTCAAAAAAACCCAGGGGCATTAAAAGGAAAGGGGGGGGGGATTATGTGAACATGCAGATTTCTGTCCCAAAGTGATTAAAAAAAAAAAATACAGTTCTTTATCTCTGGTTGCAGAAAACTTAAAGAGTTTGCGGGGTTTTTTGTTGGTGTTTTTTTTGTTTTGTTTTGTGGGTTTTTGAGCTGTATTTGTATTACTACCCATGTTTAAACCTTTGGCTTCAATACCACAATACCTCCAATGTAAGGAACTGGCTACAAAATTACTAAAGTTTAAAAAAAAAAAAAAAAAAAAAAAAAAAACCAAAAAAAAAATTAANCGTTCCTGTCTCAGGTTCAGTCTTACTGAGGATAGTGGACAAGGTCCTTTTCAGTATAGCTCTCAAAGTATTTTTTTTAAATTCAGTAAGAAGAAAATTAAAACTGCTTGTCAGGACACTAGACGCTAACCTGAGACCCACTTCAGTTCTCATTTCTGCTGCACATTTCTACTATAACTCTGGCAAAGACACTTTATCTTAAGTGTATATATAGTTTGTCAAGCATTTCTTTTGCTGACAATGCCAGCTCAAGCATTACTACCTTTTTTTGGGTGGTTATTTCTACCCTGGATTGGTTCACCAATATAGTTCATCACACAACACAACAAATACTTGCACTGCAAAATGGCAGTTGCAATATAGAGATAGAAATTACTGACCACGACCTGCTTCAGCACGTCCTCCTGCTGAAAGAAACACGCCAAACGACACCCGCTGTTTCAGATCCCAATTTGTAAAATAAGAATAACACTTTTTTCTTCCATCCATCATCTTTCTCATTTATATTGTTAACTTGGAGGGAAAAACAGCCTCTTCCTTTGTGTCTGAGCAGCTCTACATTGCGCAGTGGGATACCCCTCTGTCAGCTAAGCCCTCCAAGCCTTGCTACAATGCAAATGAAGTTGTTTGACAGATCTATGCACTCATCTATCAATAGCTAATTGAGTTCGGGGAAGGGTTTTCCATTTTAGTATTTCTAGAAAGGATATGCAGTTGCACAATACTGCAAAGTTTCAAAAAAACCCAGGGGCATTAAAAGGAAAGGGGGGGGGGATTATGTGAACATGCAGATTTCTGTCCCAAAGTGATTANTGTAAAGAACTTGCTAAAAAAATAATAAAAATTAAAAAAAAAAAAAAAAAAAAAAGAAAGAAACCTGATAAAATATTCAATACTTTCTAATTGTTAGCAATACAAGTAACATTTAAAATTTACCATCTCTCTGACTAGTCTTGTCTTCCACTCTCTTCCTCTTTTTATCCCCCCAGTGGTTCCTTTTATCATCTTCTGCATTACCTAACATTAAATTCATAAAGTTATTTCAAATACTTTTTGAAGTGTGGCAGATTATTTTTTAATTTTTTTTTTTATAATCCATACTTGTGTAGTCTAAAAATTTAACTAGGATAGTGGTTCCCAACATGTGCATGTGGAAAAAGGTAGGCAGGGAAGGGTAAGAGAATAACGTGCATGGAGGAATTGCATATCCCAGGATTTACTTTGAATCCCACTACAAACAGAAGGCTTAAACTGAAAGCTCTTAAACCTACCCTCCCTTACCTTTCTGTCCATCTCTGGTACAAATGGCTGTAGGAGCAGCCTACTGAAAACAAGTTTCTCTCTCAGCAAACAACTTGTGTGGTCTATGCTACCATGAACCTCCTAACATCTCAAAAATATAGCCAGTTTATGGGTACAGTCCCCAAGGACTAAGAGAACTAGCTCGTCTCTCCATGTGAAATGACATACTTAAGATATTTTTGTGCAGGAGTGTTCTTGAGTATTAAAATGATGAAATTACTCTCCCAGAAAGTAAGAGCCATAATAAACCTCATCATCTCCAAATGCAAGGTACCTTCTTTGACAACAAAAATTCTTTATCAGAAAAGAAAAAGCCCACTTTCTTCCACCTTCACTGCCTCTACTTGTGAAACTCCGCAGGGAAGTAACAAAAGCACGAGAACAAAGCATGCATATATACTAATCCTATCCCAGTTCACTGCTGGAAGATGTCTGATGCTATTATGAGGAGGACAATTATAAATAGAAAAGGAAACAACTTTGGGAGTAGAGGAAACAAAAATAATCAAAATCTAGAAAGAAAGGAATGGAACAAAGACAAGCAAAAAGAAGCGAAAAAGCTGTATTTTTTTGTGCAGCAAGAAGTGGATGGCACAAGTTAAAAAGGAGGTAAATGGTTCCCAATATCAGTCACAAAGGTGCTCCCATGAATTAGAATCCAACCTTTCGTATGGAAATCTGAAGGATGCTTAATGACTGAAGTCCTGCACTAGTGCAGAAGGCAGGGGTTTTTTTGTGGCTGCCTCACTGAACTCCAGGGCAACTGAATCACTTCATCATTTTACAGCTCAATTTTCACATCTATGTAATAGGAATGATGAGACCTACTTCTCCACTGCAAAGTATTTTGAAATGTAAGGAAGAGTAATTTGTACTAAAAAAGAAACAAAATCCACAATAAAAATTGCTTGTATTTCTTCCCCCTCAAACATATTTATCTGAAAAGTAGCACTTCAGGGTTTCCATCAAACAGCTATTAAAAAAAAAAAAAAAAAGGGCTTTTTTACATCTTAACTCAGAATTTTTGCAGGAAAAACAGGTACTGCAAGCTGCAACCCCCTTTTTGTGATTCTCCCCAAGTACTACCTTGGGCTGGACTGAAGGAAGAAAAACCAAATTTTCATAGCTAATGTGTAATGAAAGGATTTCTAAAGCACAATTCATAATTAAGAAATGCATACAATTCAAGTCTTGTTACATTTAATCACCAGACAACAAAAGATTAGCAGCCATCTAGCAGCTCTGCAAGGCAGAGGGTGCTGTTTCTGGGGTTTCTAGATCTCCTTTTGCATTGCTATCTCCTGTGTCAGTCTTTTCTTGCTCTTCCACTTGAATATTTGGTATGCACCTCAACTCTAAACTTATCAGAATCACCAGCGAGGCTCTTGGCAGCCTGACAGAGCCTCAGAACAAAAACGGAGCAGAGAGGAGCAGCTGGTCCTTTTATTGCTGTGCTGGGTCCCTTTGTCTGCTCTGCACCCTGGAGGCCACCGGGATAAACTTGCCAGTGACTGCAGTGAATTTCACTGCGCTGCCTTTAGTACTAGAAGCTGTAAATAGAGCGAAAACTAAAAATTGTTAAGTATGGCTCCATTCCCTAATAGGACCAGAGCACAGTGAAGGGGGGGAGAGGGGAGAAAAACCCCAACTCTGCAGTGAAGGCAACAACTGAAATAATGACAAAGACAAAGCACGTTCAGTTTGGTTTACAGCAGAAATGCAGGGGTACTCTTTTTACCAAAAGTGTTCCCCGGTACTGCTACCAAAACAGAACTCCTAGCACTTGTTTGACTTTAATGTTTTTACTTCAGTGGTAATTAAATCAGCCAAAAAAGTTAGGTTTGTCAGTTTTAACATTAGAAACAAATATGCAGGCATTTTTGTCTAGGGAGAGTTCCATTAAATAGTTGGAACAACTATAAAAAAACCTCCTGTTAGAAAAAAAATAAGTGTACAGACACAGTGATCTATCTAAACACAGGCAAACAAAACCAAAATACCACAAACCAAAACCTAGCGGTTACAAACTAAAAGCTAATTTCTACCATCAGAATACTGTTGGCCACTTCCTAGCAGGGTCAATGAAAGAGGGCATCACAGTTCTGAGCACAAGGCAGTCCCTGAGCAAGAAGCAGTGTCCACTTTTTATTAAAAGGTTTAGTAACACTACCAACATCTCCTTGTCAAGCTAAGTAGAAAACTTTTCTTTGCCTGTTGTACATACGCAAGTTGCAAACTAAGAAACAGAACTTGCTGTAGTAGCATGCAAAGAGATTGCTTCCAACTGGGGAGCATAAGCTGAATATAAGATTATGCAAATTTTACATTCTTGGGTTTTTAAGCATGTCTGAAACACTGAAGAGATACATCCAGAAAGGGCTGCATCCAGAACTGCTGCTTGACCTCTAAAGTGCCTAAGTTTGCCAGATGCCTCTCAAATACGCAGGTTTCCTTGACACTTTGCAGTTGCGCCTTCTGGTCACATCCAGAAGTTCCCCACTCAGAGCAGCTTTCATATAACTAACTGCCTAGCAGTCAGAAAAATCATCAGTGAATAGGTGTGTGTTTTAAGCTTTCTTTACTACAGAGCCACTCAAGCCATGGCTCCTCCAAGAGCTATCTAGTGACAAAACTAAAATCTTGCCTTCATTCAGACTCATCTCCTGCTAAAAGCAGCCCATTACGCAACCGAAAACATGAGACACTTGGCACCAAAGGTAAAGCAAGGAAGAGGAAACCTGACACTGTCACTTAATGGTTAGGGCAGTAAGCCACAGCAAAGGAGACCTGGGATACTTCCTACTCCCTCAGCTATGTAGGTTATTCTATACATAACAGTAATCTTACAGCGGTACCATTTATCAGAGCCAAAGAGATGCACAGGCACAGTATGGTAAACAAACATAGGAGATTTAAGACACGCAAATCACGTAAGATTGCTTTCCCTATACACTTTCTTTGTCATGCAGTACAAAGCATCTAAAGGAAAACAGGATTCCCAAGTTAAAAACAAACAAGAAACCCCACCATCATCAAAAGGTCGGGCAAAACCAAGAACCATCATTAGATTATGGCAGAGTTGGGACCACTGAAAAGAAGAGGCAGGAGGATTGCTAAAAAACTTTCTCTCCAGTACTTCAGGGACACTTGTCTTCTTTCAGTCCTTTAACTCAGGATGCCTGATCTATGGCCATAACCTACTAATAGCCATGTTTTTCCCCCTAAGGGCACACTGTGGTAAACTTACAGCTGTCAGCAAGATGCTGTTGCCAAAATACTCCCAGAGAGAGTTTGGAAATGGAGGCACATGCTGCACAATGTATTTACAACCTGCACATGCAGAGTAAATATGACGAACGCTAGATGTACTGTCAATTAACTGTCCCATGCACATATTGTAAATCTAGTCATATAGCAGGAAATAAGCCATATTGTGTCTGGCTTGGAAAGGGCAGACATACTTGAGTTGACCAAACACTTAGCCAAGTAAAGCTTTTAAACAGCTGCGGTTTAAACTGCTCATATGATCTCCCCTTTCATCTCAATCATTTGCTGCATTTCTCTCTTCTAGAGGTCATCACACTAATAACAACAGCTTGTGGAAGGGGAACCTAAGCCTGCATCCTCTGGCACAAATCTAGCTCAAACTCATCTTCAGTGGCAACTGATAGCCAGACACCAGACTCCATGCAGGAGCAGCCGAGATGCAGAAACAGTTCTAGGTCAACTGTGCTATGGGGCACTAGCATCTAGTGTTAATACACCAAAACCTACATTTTCATCTTAAACTACCGCAGCAAAATCTGCCGGAGCCTAAGGATTTTGTATGCAGTCATTATCAGAGGAGAGTATCAATTTAATAAGTCGTGAATCAGTTTGTGCTGGTACCCTGGTATGTGCTGTGCTGGTAAACCATGATGTACTCTTGTGGGTGAGAAGCAAAGCAGTCCAGCCAAGCACAGAGCACAACTCATCCTCAGTGCGGCATCCAGAAGGGAAGCCTGGCCAAGACAGCTGCCTCAGGAAAGATGAACCACCTTCACACACTTCTCCAAGACAAAACCCCAGTTTTGAATTGCAAAAGGATCCTAAGGAATCCAGACCTAAGGGATCACGAAACAAAGTGACTTTATGCACTTTGGATCCCCTCTCTCACCCCTAAAGCACGTCAGAGGAATTCAAGGAACGAATACATGTTGAAGTCGAGCTATAATCGTGCTTTGGTTTAAATTTTTCTTGCAACCTTTTATTTCCAAGTTTTACAGCATAAACACAAAACCTGAGGATCTGAAAGTTTGCAATGTAAACCTTTACTATGTTTTACTGTAAATATTCTATTATTGCTGAACAAGGTGATCCAGATAAACCAGGCCTATATTGCTTTCACAGAAACAGTATAAAAAGGAGCATATATTTTTACAACCTAAAAAACACACAGAAGAAACTCAAGGTACAGTTGCATGATACATTGGCCTCAACAGCAATGCTGAATTACAGAGTATTCCCCCAGAAAGCTCACTCATTTCTGCCTAAGGGTACAATTTGTCTCCCAATGCATCGGTATAATTGTAGGGCCACATAAACAAGATAACTGAAATGATCCAGGTTAAATAGGCATGTATGCAAGAATAAAATATGCTGTTACTTAATTAATACATGTAATTCAGGACATGCAGAATAATAAGAAAAATATTAATATTTCCTCATGATCTATGGCAATAGGTTAGTTATTTGTTCTTTTCCCCAACATGTCCCTCTAAAGCATCCAGTCTTACAAAAAAAGCAAGTGGGTTTGGGGTGGGGTTTTTGTGGGGTTTATTTTGTTTGTTTGTTACAAAATCTTACACAAAATTAGAGACATACAGTTTCAATTCTGAAAGCTTACCAAGAGGTGCTTTGAGAAACCTGCGTTCAATTCCTTGTTCTATCTGAAGCAGTGCAGATGCCAAGTAGTGGACCACATTATTAACTGGCTGAGGAGTACTTGTACTTGTTGATGCAGCACTTGGAGCTTCAGTTTTTAATCCGACGAGTCTAAAATAGAAATGTGTTAAATTATGGTTTGGGTTTTTTTTTTTTTTTTTTTTTTTTTTTTTTTTTTTTTTTTTTTTTTTTTTTTTTTTTTTTTTTTAAACATACTTCAAATTGAACACCATAGATATTTGTACAGGTCTGTGAACATGAACAAATATTGCACAGGTGTGATTAGCTATCCCAGTTCTCGAGTTTGCTTAATAATTCTAGTTAATCTAGATAAATCATCTTTAGGTAACAAAGTTGTCTCCATTTCAAGAAATGTGGATGACAAATTTCAATACAATT
>WAAD01033132.1:6073-21578 GCA_013389945.1 Fregata magnificens | reverse complement strand
CGGCCCCGCCCCGGGGTTCCCCCGGGAGTGGGACGCTGGGCCCAGCCCAGGCTTTGCGGTCCCCCCCCCTCGGTGGGGTGTCGGCCCCGTCTCGGGCCGCAGGGATCCCCCCAGGACGGGGGTGGCTGCGCTGCCCCAGGCTCCGGGTTCCCCCCTAGGATTGGGGTGGTGACCCCACAGCAGGCCTTGGAGATTGCCTCAGGAGTGGGATGCTGGTCTCAGTCCAGGCTTTGGGGATCCCCCCCTCAGGAGTGGGGTGTCGACCCCATCCCTGGCCCCAGGGACAACCCCCACCACCACCACCACTAGGAGTGGGATGCTGACCCTGCAGCAGGCCTTGGGGATCCCCTCTGGAGTGGGATGCTGGCCATACCCCAGCCTTTGGGGATCTCTCCTAGAGTGGGATGCCAGCCCCACCCTGGGCTTTGAGTATCCCCCCAGGGAATGGGGTGCCAGCCCCACTCCAGGCTTCGGGCATCCCCCCAGAGTGGGCTGCTGCCCCAAGAGCAAGCCTTGGGTGTGCCCCAGGAGCAGGATGCCAGCCCTACCCCAGGCTGTGGGGTTCTCCCCAGAAGTGGGGTGCCAGCCCCACCCCACTGTGGTACTGTCCCCCCAGCCCCATCGGTGTCCAGCCTGGGCACATCCCTTGGGGTTGCAAGTGGGGGCATCCCCACCCTCCTAGCTGGGCCCCTCCAGCAAAGGCACCCCAATCTGGGCACCCCATCCTGCCTGCCCAGGACCCCCAGCTGCTCAGCCATGCTGGGGGAGCCCCTCCGTGGGCTCCCCTCGCCCTGGTCCCAGGCCAGCTGGGGTGGAGGTAACGGGGCCGATGGGCACCCGCTGCCCCATGCCTCCCCCTGCCAGGGCACCGGGATGGGCCCGAGCCCCTCCATCTCTCCTTTGCCCTCCCCTCAGTGCGGGGGGCTTGAGCAGCTGGCTCTGCCCCATGTGCTGCCCACAGCGGGCAGGGCCGCCCGCGGGTGCTCTGCCCCACGGATACCCGATTTTCATACCGATAACGGGCCGCTTGCGCTCTTCAAAGCGCCCCGGCGATGCTCCTGTGGGCGTTCACAGACCTGCCCTGTGCCTGCGGGCAAAGCAGCCGCTTATTTATTTGAATTTATATTTTTTTTAATAACTCACAGTTGGGGTTTTTATTCCCTTCCTGAAATTCCCAGGGAGAGCCTCACTCCGGGTGTGACGCGGGAGCGCGTGGGGCTCCCACGGCACCGTGGGGCGGCGGGACCCGGGACGGGCAGAGAAATCCCCGGCTGCTGCCTGGGGAGCGCCGGCAGAAAATGTCTTTCGGCTCATCGCCGTTGGCAGAGGAAGCCGCCGGCAGCAGGAAGTCACGCCGAAATCCGGCAGCCCTTTATTTGCTCAACCCCTGCCTGCCTTGAGAAATACGTAGTTAACGCCTTGAAATGCTCCTTTAACAGAGTGCTTAGGTTTTTTGTTTTTATTTTTGCCTTGGCGTGAGCCATGCCAGTGGCAAGACCTGTCCTGAGGGGGCCGGGCAGGGGTCTGCGCCGTCACGGGGTGCTCGCCGGTTTTGCAAGCTCGCTGACCTGCTCGTTTCCGGGGAGGGGAGTGCGCTGGCAGAGCGAAACCCCATGGGGTTTGCAGGCTGATGGGGAAACACGTGGTCCCCCCCTTTGCTGCGAGCTGCTCCCGCGCCAGGCCTCGCTACCGGCTCGACTCTTCTCGGACCGCTACCTGGCGTGAAATAACGGTGCTGGGGGATGCAGCCGGACGGGGGGGTTTGGGACCTCCTTTCTGCATGGCTCCAGGAGGCTCTGGGGACCGGCCAGGATGGGCAGCATCACCGTGGCGCCGTTGGCTCTGGGTGCCTGAGTTGGGGGAGCCCAGCTGGCTGGCGCTGAGCATCATCGAGGGGCAGCGGGGGGCTCGCCGGTCAGCGAGGATCGTGGCATGGGTGGGCGGGCCGGCATCCCTTTCCCCATGTCCCACTCTGTGCCGAAGCAGAGGCGGGAGGAGGACCGCCACACTCCCTTCTGACGGGGCCAGCATTTACGAGCGGTATTTCTGATCTCAGCTGGTTTCTAAAGCCAAAAATAGAGCAAAACGGTGCTTTTTTTTTTTTCCAAAATGTTTATTTTTTCGCAGCTGTTCAGGTGTAAATAGCACTGGAGCCTTGGGTCACTACTGCCCGTTTCCGAGCCGAGCCGCAGCTGGGAAATCCTCCCGAGCCAGCAGGGAGCTGCCGGGGAGGTGGGGCTGGCGTTGCCCCCCCCCCCGGGGCCTGCTACTCACAGCATCCGCTGCTCCGCAAGAGCCCCTCGAGGTGGGGACGCGGTGCTGGGGCGTGCTCCTGGTGTCCCCACTGCCCACCCTTCCTATGGCTTATTTTTTTCGCCATGGTCAGAGGAAGCTTCGAGGAGAACTGGGGCCTCGCATGAGCCCAGGCGGGCGCTTTTTGGTGAGCACCATGTCTGTCGGGTGCACTCGGCAAGGCAGAGCTCCGCAGTCCTTCCTGGGGGCTGCAGCGCTCCTGTGTCCTCCAGAAACAGGGGAGAAAAATTAGGGAGGAAAAAAAATAGGGAGAAAAATAGCTTCACCCTTTGTGCTGAATCAGCCCGCGGCATGAAGAGGAGATGCCTCTTCCAAGCACCGTGCGGTTTTTGCCAGTGATTCGTGCTGTCCTGCAGCTGTGGCTTGGAGCTGCTGGTGCAGCCGGGCAGAGCGCGGTGTAAGCGGAGAGCACCGGTCTCGGCGTGTGGCAGTGGGAGCACAGGGCCAAGCTGGCTACCAGCACCGCAGAGGGCTTGGGGCCGACCGGTGAAGCCCCCTTGGCTCGGTGCCGTGTCCCATATGTGGCCATGAGCCCGCTTCTGCCTTGCCTCTGCCGTGGTGGGCAAGCCGGAGAGGGATGGACGTGTGCCTTCGGTGCAGCGGGAGCAGGCAGGACCTCCCGGCAGCACCCAGTGCCGCAGGTGTGGGCGCAGCACTGCTCCTGCCTGCAGCACCTGCCGCTGCCTGGAGGTTTTCCTCTGCTGTTTGCCTGCTCCAGCAAATAGGTTGCATGCTGAATGGCTTGAAGCTCTGGTCTATGATGGGGAGAAATCCCCAATGAAGCAATCCCCCCCTAATGAAGCCGTCCTCCCACTCCCTGTCACTGGAAAGCAGAAACCTCCCAGGGTTTTGGTGCTGGGAGAAACCAGGAGCCGGCACCAGAAAGCACCTGGAGCATCCGCCCCGTGCAGCGGCACTGCTGGCAGCTCTGATGCCACCACCGGCTCCTCAGTATCACCAGAGCTCAAACCGCTGGAGCTGCCAGCCATTTCTGCTGGGCAGCAGTGGAAGTCGGGTCCTGCCCAGCCCACCTCCCTGCCTGCAGCAGCCAGGATGCTCTGGGGGGATGCAAGATCAGTGGCAGACAAGTGGTCGCTGTGCTCAAAGCCCCTAATTCCTTATCTTCCTTTGGAGGATTAGGAAAGCAAAAGGGTTTCGTGGCTGCTTGGGTGGCTTTTGAGGCTGGGAAGGTGCCCAGGGTGGGGGAGGGCGCTGGCAGGTCAATCCCTGGTGGTTTTTGGTGCTGTTTTGGTGGAGGTGCAAACCCCAGGTCGAGGATGCTCCCCTTGTACCCCACCCGGGCTGGGTCACACCGGGGTAAGTCAAGCAGGCAGCTGCCTGAACCAAATCCTGCCCCTGTGGCCGGGGTGAGGGCGGCCAAGGCAGGGCTCAGCAGCTTTGTTTTTTTTTTTTTTTGGGGGCTTGCATAAAAATAGAGGAAGGGAGGGACCAGCTGTGACTTTCAGAGGCTGCCGTTTCCCCAGCGCTGCCCTGGGCTTGCGTGCGAGCGGCTGGGTTTGGTGTGCTTTGTCCTGTCTTGGGGTTTTGTTTTTGTCCCTTCTCCTGCCCCAGCCTGGTGTGATGGGAGGGGACCGGGTCCCCCCTTCAGTGGGACACCGGTGGGGCCCTGTTGTTGTTTCTGGCCACAGATCGGGAAGTGTCGCGGTGGCAGGGAGCAGGGAAGAGCTCGGTGCTGTTAGATCCGGGGGGACCCCACATCCAACTGCCCGGAGCTGGTGGCTCGGCTCGGGGTGGGATGGGGGGAAGGAGCCCGGCACTCAGGCCCTGGGACAGGTCGCCCTGGTGTCCCCACTGGTGATGTCCCAGGTGCAGACAGCTGCCCTCTGCTCAGAGATGAGCGCTTAGGTTTTGCCCAGGAGAGGCAGCAGGCTTATATGTATATATTTTATATATATTTTTACATGTATGCATCAGAAATATATTTTATATATTTAATATATATATTGCTTTTTTATATGGAGCAATATATAAACTGATTTTTATATATATTAAAAAGCATATATATATGTTCTTTTACCTATATATATAGCTTTAGAAAAGAAGGTCTCCCGTGGGCTGAGCCCGCCCAGGGCTGTGGGTGCTGGTGGGTGCCAGGGCCGGGATCGTGGTGTGCCCGAGTGCCGCTGCCGTAGCCGGGGCTGGCCTGGCCTCTCCGCAGCCGCCAGGTTTCCTGCTCCGCGCCAGGCCAGAGCGTGGGTTTCCGGGCCAGAGGCCGGCTGAATCACCAGAGCTGGGGGAGCTGAGTAATCCTCCATCCCTGCTGGCAGAAAACCCGGGTGGGCGGAGCAGGGTGCTGGCGGCATCCTGGGTGTGCCAGTGGGTGACCCCCAACCCTGGCAGGGTGGGATGGAGGGGATGATGGCACCCAGGCGTGGGGGCACGGCACTGCTGGGGACAGCTCTCTGGCATGGGCTGCACTGTAGCCATTCCAGGTGTTTGTGGGGTGGGAATGCGGGGACCATCGTGGTGTCCCTGTGCCCAGAGTGCCTGGGGGCGTGGTGGGTGACAGTCTTCAGGAACCACCTTTTCTAAGGGCTGAGTCCCAAAATTGATGCTGGTGACCCCAAATGTGTCTGGGAGGAGGGGACAGCTCGCTGCTGAGCCATGTGGGGGCTTTTCCCCAGCTGCCCTGGTGCTGGCACAGCCAGTGTCGGGGGCGAGGGCATGGAGGCTGCTGGTGCCAGTGGAGGGGAGAGGGGAGAGGGACCGCTCCGGCGACGGCAGGGGCAGAAACAGAGCAGCAAAGTTCCAGGATTCCTGGAAAAAGCCCAGCACAAGGATAGTTTTTGTCCAGCTTGCCAACACCGGCGGCCCTTGTCGGCACCAGGGCTGTGTTTGCCATGCTCCCCCCAGGAAAGCGTCCCCAGCCCACCCCCTCCTCCCCCATGTGCTNATTTTTTGGGGTCCTGCCCAGGACGCAGCATCCCACCGGCCACCGATGCGTGGGCTCCTCCTGGGAAGCAGCCAGCCCTGTGCGGAACGGGATGGCCCCTGGGAAAAACGCCCTGTGTTGCTGTGGGGTTTTAAAAAAAATGCGATTATTTTTACAGCAATTTTCCATCTATTTTGGGTAGGAAGGAAAATGTCGAGGGGAATCTCTTTTTATTATTATTTTTTGAGTCTTTAGGGTAATTCTGCTTTTAACACACACCTTTGAAAGTCCCGTTTGACGGCGGGGACCCCACAGGTGCTGAGGGGGGTGGGCTCCGCAGCCGTCCATCTGTCCAGCTGTCCATCCGTCCTGCAGGGAAGGGGATCAGCGGGTTTGTCTGGCAGTAAAAACCATGCTCAAATAATAGCTGCTGTTTGCTGGGCCAGGAAAACTTGCCAGGGCACAGTGGCTGGGGATGGGGCTCTGGGTGCCGGGGATGGCTCCGGACCTGCTGGCGGATTGAATTCCAGCTTCTCCCCCATAATAAGGAAAATTTTCCAGCTGTGCATTGCTTCCATCCACGCCTGGATATTTGAAGGCATAAAACAGGAGGTGCCGTGTGGCAAGATGGAAAATCACCTCTCGGCGATGCAGGGTGAGGTGGACCCTGAAACCTGTGACCAGCTCCTTAAATATATGGCATTAAATATTTGCTGGCCAGAAAGCATCTTAAATCGTGGGCTGCAAGATGTATGTCAGCTAGATAAATTTTTCACTGGTGGATTAACAGGGCGTTTTAGAGCCCGGCAGCTGCTTGCTTATTTTAAATTTTTGAAGATTATTTTTAACAAATAACGGGGGAAATCAGCCCGAGAGCGAGCTCTCCTCCTATTTATGACAGGCGCTGCTCTGGGAACAAGCGCTGCCCGGTCCTGGCAGGCAGGAAGGGCAGGCAGCGCGGGCAGGGAGTGGGCAGGGCTGGAGGAAGCCCAGCTGCGGGGTCAGCCCATGGTGGGGGGCTTCTCTCTGTCCCCCCGCGATGCCTGGCCGGCGCAGGGGGTCCAAAGGACGTGAAGCCCCTCTGAAGCTGCCTGCCTCCTGCCTGGATTGGGCAGGAGGGTGGAAGCTGGCACCCAGCCCGGGGATTGTTTTGGGGCTGAATGGACGGCAGCCAGGGTTTTCCGGGGATTGGAAACCCTTCCCTTCTGCTGTGCTTGCCGGGGGTGGGGGGGCCGGTAAGGGTCCCCCCGCCCTCGGCTGGGTGGGATTCTCTGGTGCTGGGGGTGCTGGGGCACCCATTGGGCCCTGGCAGATGCTGGGGGTGGCATGGCGGGGGGAAGCGCGCAGCTTCCCTGGCAATTACCTGGCCCCTTCGTTAGGCAAAGGCGGTGATTTGAAAGGGAAATTGTGGGGGGACAGACACACTAATTGCTGCCGCCCCAACCTCCTTCTGGGCACTGGTGGGGCAGCCGGGAAATGTTATTAATTAGGGCCCAAATTTCAGCTCGCCGCAAGCGTGCGGGCTCTCGTGCTGGGCGAGCTGCCGGCGGTGAGCATAGGTGCTAGCTTGGAACGGGGACGGGGCGGGCGGGGGGGGCAATGGCACGGCTGCCTTTTGCAGCCTGTGGGGAAGGAGCCAGGAGCTGTGGGGGAAGTTTGCGAGGGAAATGGCCGGCCTCAGTGGCTGCTGGAGGGTGTCACCCTGCCGGGAGTGAGCAGGAGGTCCCGGGGGGGTTGCTCCCTCCTGGGCAGGGAGCAAATGGCAGGCAGGGTCAGGCAGAGCAGGAGGCTGGGGGATGACCGTCTGGCACCTTGCCCAGGAGTGCTTATAAGAAGGGTCATCTCTTGCTGCATGCCTTAGTTTCCCTGTCCGGGCACCCATCGGGAAAGGGCACGGTGAACGCAGCTGGCCCTGGCTGCCAAGCCCGGCAGTACGGGGCGGCGTTGCCAGAAATCAGAGATATTTAATGGAAAAAATGAAGGGATACACTGAGTCCTTCCCCCCGCTGCTCCCGGCTCCGGGCAGGAGTTGCCAGCGCTGACCACGAATGCCGGCCCGGCAGGGCTGGCCGGGCTGTGCCGGGTGCCGCGTCAGCATCCCAAGGGCGCCGGCGGAGGCTGGGTCAGCAGCTGTGCCGAATGCTCACCTCGGGGCTGAGCAAAGCTGCTCCCCCAGCACATACAGCGTGGAAACCATGGAGTGGGGTGGTCATGGCAGTAAATATAGGGTCTGTATAGCCTCAATATGGCCCCAACCTCGGGGGGCTCTGTGCCCTGAGCAGTGCCCGCGGTGATGTCCGTGGGGGTACATGCCCATCACCTAGGCCGCATTTATGCCGGTGGCACGGGCAAAAGGCATTTGCTCCCTGCTGCCGTGTCTTAGCTGGCATGACGGGCTCTGTTTTTCCCAGTTAATTTTAGCATAATCTCCATTTTTTTTTTTTTTAATTTTTTTCCCCTCCTCTGTAATCTCTCTTCCCCCTCTGCGGCCGTGCTGGCACAGCCCTGCCGCTGCCTGCTTGGGGCCCCCTGTAAGGGCAGCTCCATGGCTGAGGACAGCGGCAGAGGGACTCCCGAGTGGGGTGGGAGAGGACGCAGGGACTGGCTCGGTTCGGCGGGATCCCGTGGGATTGGCACCTGGCGGCAGGGACCCTGCTGGTCCCCAGCCGAAGGGGGCTCGTCTTGCTGGGTGTCCTCGGGCGACGCGAGCCAGGCACTCATTCATCTCGGCGGCACTCCCTGCCCGGAGAAGGGACAAGGGACATGCGCCGTCCCTTTCAGCTTCCCCTTTGAGCTTCCCCTTTCTTGCAGCCAGGGTGACTTAGCTCCTTCCCCACTCCCAGCCCAGGGAGGGAGGGAGGGCTGGGCTGGGAGCTGCATGTCGCCTGTGCGGGGGTGACATCTCCAAGGGGGACAGGGTGGCAGAGGGGGAGCCTTAGGCACCCCGGCTGTCCCCTCTGAACCACTGGCATCCTACGTTTGGATGCTGAAAAATAAACCACCAAAAACCATCAGCTTTCCCTGCTGGCAGCCGCCTCCACAGCCTGGCTGGGGCACGGGACCCGGCAGGCTGGAAAGTGCGCGCTATTTAAAAAGCAACCCGGGGGTGGCTAATCCCGCTGGGAGCCGCTCGAGCTGGCTGGCGGAGGCAGCAGCTTCTTCCCGAGTTCCCTGGGGCGCTCGGCTTCAGGTGCCCGGCCCCCTGCCTGTACCTGGTGGCACGAGCGTCTCTGCATCCTGGTGGCCACCGGCTCCAGCCGTGGGCACGCAGCGAGGCTGGTGCTCCATTGTCCCCCGGCGCAATAGGGATGTGGGATGCGGCAGCTAAGCTCAGGCTCTGCCTGGAGCTGGCATGGCGGGTGATGGGCAGGGCTTAGGCCCCCATCGCAGGGTGTCCCCAAGCTCGGCCGAAGCTGGGGCTGCCAGTAGTCTTGGCTGCAGCGCACTGGGACTGCAGGGAAAATGTTTGTGCATTGATGCCATTCTCCTGGCCCAGAGCAGGTGTCATTTCTCCTCTTGGGAGCTATTGCAAGGTTCCCCCCAGGGCCCCCTTTTCCTCCCCCTTTCTTAGCCCTGACATTCCCGGCACCCATCCAAGCATCTGCTCCGGCCAACACCAGGAGCTCTTCTCTGATGGCTGAGGTGCCCGCTGCCCTCCCTCCCTGGGCTGGGGGGGTCCCAGTAGGGTCAAGGTCCCCAGCTTTGGGCAGCACCTTACTGCTTGTCCCCCCTTCTCATTTCGCCACAGGTGCCGGTGAGTCTGGGAAGAGCACCATCGTCAAACAGATGAAGTGAGTGGTCCCTGCACCGTTGCTGCGGCTGACACCACGCAGACCTTGGCCGTGGGCTCCGAAACCGGTGGCGGCCAGGGAAGGCTCCCCGTTGGTGTTGCTACAGAGCATGGGTGGGGGGCAGCACCCCAGGGTGCCCCACAAAGGGCTGACCTTGCCTGCCTCTCTCCCCTGCCCCAGGATCATCCATGAGGACGGCTACTCAGAGGAGGAGTGCCGGCAGTACAAAGCTGTGGTCTACAGCAACACCATCCAGTCCATCATGGCCATCATCAAGGCGATGGGGAACCTGCAGATTGACTTTGGAGACTCCTCCAGAGCGGTGGGTGCCCTCCTGCTTCCGCTGCGCCTGGCAGGGGTAGGGGTTCTTGGGGGGGGCAAAAGCAGCTGTGCCCAAAGCTGGACGAGGATTAAGGGTGGCCCTGCCCAAGCCCTGCTCCTCCCTGGCTGGCTGTGACCTCCTGTCCCTGGCGCTGAGGATGGGGGGACCTGGAGCATAACCCATGGGTGGCCTGTCCCAGCATGGCCCCTGATGAGTGCAGGGGTGGGGGTCCTGCTGCTTCCCTTGGGTCTTGTCCCCGTCCACCATTGGAGCTCCTGCCTTGCTGCCCGGGTGGGACACGGTGGGCTCCGGTCAGGTGCTTTGGGGCAGAGCAAGCTTTGATAACCCTGTGCCAATGCTCGAGCCCTGTTTTTTCCCTGCAGGATGACGCTCGGCAGCTGTTTGCGCTCTCCTGCACTGCCGAGGAGCAGGGCATCATGCCGGAGGACCTGGCCAATGTGATCCGGAGGCTGTGGGCTGACAACGGGGTCCAGGCTTGTTTTAACCGCTCCCGAGAGTACCAGCTGAACGACTCCGCTGCCTAGTGAGTACCCGTGCTCCTCTCCCCCAGCTCAGCTGGATCCAAGCCCTGCGGGCCATGTCAGTTTTATTAAGCAACAAAAAAATCCCCCTGGAGGCTGCTGTTGCCCATCGCCAGGCTTGGGGGCTGGTGCTGCCACTTCCCATCCGGTGCCGGGGCTGGGCTGGAGCAGAACTGGGAAGGCGGATGTTTCGAAAGTTGTTTCCTCCTCTGGCGGGATGCTGCATCCCCCAGGAGGGGGGCAGTGGGGCATCCCCCTCCTGCCACTGCTCTGTGCCCGCTGCCAGGGGAATGCTCTCCCCTGGCCTCCCTGAGATCACTCCCCCCATGTGAGCACAGCCAGGGTTCCTGCCTGTCCTTCATGGGCTGTGAAGGCAAGAAAAAGCCCCAAAGAAAGCACTGGGGACCCTTATGTCTGAACAGGATGAGTAGGATGCACAAGAGGCTTTTCTTTTTAACTGAGTTTATATGGAAAGACTTGGCATTACACTAGCGTATTAGCCAGCAAACTAGGTAGATAAATTGCCTGCATCTGGTTGGGTTTATCCCTGAAGAGATTTAATAAATAAGTTAATCTGACTAAAGTATGATTGCTGGAGAGGGTGGTGCGGCCGAGGCTGCCTTCAGCTCGCACAGTGCCCTCCTGCCTTCTCTGCCCACACCCCTCGTGGTAAAGTGGGGCCAGGGGGAGCTCGTGGTGTGCCGGGGAACCCCCGCCAAGGCTGGCCCCACCAGGGATTGAGCACCCTTGGGACTCACCACCATCCTGGGGGCTGCTTGGTCCCCCTGCATGCCAGACCAGCGGTCCCCTCCTGCTTGGCACTGGTGGGTCCCTCTTGTGCACTGAGGTCACTGGGGGGAAGAGGTTGCAGGAAAGCTCCCAGCAAGCACTGACCCCAGAGAGGCTCCTGCCGGCACTTTCCTCTGGTGCCTGCGGCTTTCGCTTCCTCCTGCCTGGCACCCGCCTGCCCTCCCCAGCCCCTGTCCCGCTCAGCCCCATTGCTCCCAGCCAGCACCGGCATTTCCGCAGCAGTGCTGTGCTGTGCCGTGCTGTGGGTGCTGGTTTGGAGGCACGGGAGACCCGGCAGGTGCCTGGCAGCTTGCACACACAGTTCGAGCAAATACATCTGCAAAGTGTCTGCAAATTGAGTATCGCCGTAAGTGCATTTATGGAGCATTTGGCACATCACAGGGGTTGGACAAGTATTAATTAGGAGCCCTCTGGAGCTGTTGCTCCACCCTTTCTCCAGCCCTGCAGAGATGCCAGTGCAGTAGCCGATGCCCTGTCCAACCCTGCGGGGATGGTGCTGTGCCCGCGGTGCTGCCGGCACAGGGCACCCTGGGGATGAGGAGCCCCGTGCTGGGTGTGCAGCCCACCCATGCCCCAGCCCTCTGCAGCAGCCACCAGCCTCCTCCTCCACAGCCCCCTGGGGTCCCAGGAGCTCAGGGTGTCAGGGTGGGCACCCCGGGGCTGGGTGCAAGGTCCGAGTGCTGCTGGCGCCGTGCATGGCCCTGCCACAGTGTTTCCTGTTTTTTTGTCAGCCGGAGGCCGCATGTATTTCCGGCTGTTTTCAAGCTGCTCCGTGGCAGCAGCATGCCGCCCCCCCCGCCCTTGCACCGGCGGCAGGGTCCCGGGCACCCACGGCTCCAGCTTCCCGGGAGCTGGCGAGCGGCCATGCTGCCATCAGAGCCAGGGATCTCCGTGGCCTCACGAACTGTAATCTGGCTTTCACCAGATTATGGGGCTGCGAAGGCCTTAATTAGGGCAAGCCTAATTTGCTTAAACGAGCCTGTTTATAATAACCCAATTAAAGCAACGTGAGCTGGAGAAATCGAAACCCGCCTTGGTCCGCCTGGCATCCCTCGGCTGGTCCCGGCGGCTGCTTGGGGACCAAGCTACCACCACCGCCGGGAGTCGGGCTCTGGCAGGACTGGGCAGGCAGCAGGTCAGGCGATGCCGCCCTGGGGGGCTTGGGGTGGGCAGCAGTCCCCCGGCCATGCTGCTCCCCATCCCTCCGGCCGCCCGCCTCCCGCTTCCTCCCAGGATGCCGGCCCTTTGTGTTTTTTGACTATAAATGGCATGGCGCCATCGATTGTTTCCGCCGGCGCTGCGGCCGGTTGCCATAGCAGTGAATACTTTCCTCTTGCCGTTTCCCCCATGCGAACGGTTGGGGAAATGGTGGGGAGCCCCCCAGCCCCGGCTGTGTCCCCTGCCTGGCCCCCGGTGCCGGCACACTGCCCCTCGAGCCCTCATTCCCATGCATCCCCTTGCTGCCCTGGCAGCTGGCCGTCCTGCCCTGCCTGTGTCTGGCAGGGCGACCCCAGAGTGCGGATCCGGTCTGCTGTGCTGCCCGGCTCGCCGCTGCCCACCCCGAATGGACGGTGCCGGGCTGTGGGCAGGGGACCCTGGGGCGGTGTGGGGATGCCCCATGGGATTTGGGTGAGTTGTGCCCCACGGTCCAGCTTCCACAGCGCCTTTCTGCTCCCTCCCCAGCTACCTGAATGACCTGGAGAGGATAGCCCGTGCCGACTACATCCCCACCCAGCAGGACGTGCTGCGCACCAGGGTCAAGACCACTGGCATCGTAGAGACCCACTTCACCTTCAAGGACCTGCACTTCAAGTACGTCCAACCTTTTCCCTTTTGCCTTTTCCAAGGCAAAAAAAACCCCAAAAACCCTTCCTCCCCATGCCGGGCTGGATCCTGCTTGCACGCTGCGCACGCCAAGCCCCCCCGACTTTGCTCATGGAGGGAGCTGCTGCCTCAGAGAGAGCGGAAACCGCCGAAATAGCTGGAGCAGCCTCAAAAACGCCTCACAGGGCTCAGCCCGGGGGCGGATCCAGCCTCTGGCGAGGAGGGGAAGGGGGAAGGCATCTCCGGGTGCCGTGACGCTGCTTCCGCTGCGGGAAGGGCGCTGAGCGGGAGCTGGGGGTCTCGGCGTCGGGAACCGGCACAGCTGCCCGCTGGCAGCCCGGGGTTGCTTTCCACCGAAAACCCGCAGGAAATAGTCAGGGCTCCAGTTTCCGAGGCAAAAAGCTGGCATCGTGCACATCCCGGGGGTTTTAGTCACTTAGCAATGGAGCTGCCAGCGGAAAGACCTGCTGGGGTCCTCCCTGAGTGCAGGGGGCTGTCAGGGACCCCTGTGTCACCCCAGTGGGACGGCTGTGCTTGGTCACGCATCACCAAGGCCATGCTTTGGAGGTGGCAGCGGGGCAGAGAGGGTGGTCGGGAGCCGGGGGGAGCACAGTGGTGAGGAAGCCTCCCCGCCTGCCAGGCGGTTGGCAGTGGACATGGTGCTGCTGCCGGGCTCTTCTCTGTGGAAGCAGGGCATCCTCTGCTGCCTGCAGTGGGAAAGGCGCGTGGTGCACCGGGATCATCCCCTGAGCCCTTGCGCTGCCTGCGATCCTGCTGAGCCCCCAGCTGCTCAGCCAAGCACCGTGGCTCCCCTTGGTCCAAGGTCTCTGGCAAAACCCCACAGCGCCTGCTCCGGAGCGGGTCTTCAAGGGCATCTCCTGGAACCTGGCTCCGGGGAGCATTGCACTGACACCCCCTGGGAAAGGCAGCCTGATCCTGCCCCGGCTCACGACGGGGATTTGCACCGCCTGGGAAATGAGCCCGGACACCGCCCTGTCCCTGGGATGGGCAGCAGGTGCCGGGGCAGACCTGTGGCACCGGCAAAATCCCTCGGGCAGAGGCACCGTGCTCTGCCTGCCCCAGTGCTGCTCCTTCTCCGGGCGGCTAGGGAAACTGAGGCAGGGTGCAGGGTGAGGGTGGTGGGGCCGGGAGCTGCCGCCCACCACCATGCTGCCTCCGTGCCACAGGATGTTCGACGTGGGCGGCCAGCGCTCGGAGCGGAAGAAGTGGATCCACTGCTTTGAGGGGGTGACGGCCATCATTTTCTGCGTGGCCCTGAGCGCCTATGATTTGGTGCTGGCTGAAGACGAGGAGATGGTGAGTTGAGCGGGATGGAGCCAGCACCATGAGCCGTCCCCTCCCTGGGGGGCTGGGGGAGTATCCCCTCCTCTGGTGGCCATCAGTGCCCTGGCCAGTGTGGCCGAAGCCTTGCAGGGCCCTCGGCATCCCCTGCCCAGGCAGGCAGGAGCAGTGGGGGGGGTAGCAGGTTGGGCAGCAGTGGGGCGGGCGCTGCCTGGGGGTCCCTGCCCGGCTCAGGCTGCCGTCTCCCCTGCCAGAACCGGATGCACGAGAGCATGAAGCTGTTTGACAGCATCTGCAACAACAAGTGGTTCACGGACACGTCCATCATCCTCTTTCTCAACAAGAAGGACCTCTTTGAGGAGAAGATTGTGCATAGCCCCCTGACCATCTGCTTCCCCGAGTACACAGGTACCGTGGGGTCCCTCGGTGCCCTCCCCGATCCCCCTGGCAGGAGGAGCAGGCAGCACCTTGCCCGGGCACTGTAGCAGGAGATGCTGGCTCTCCTGTGCTCGGGGAGCAGGGTGTTGGGGCAGTAAGTGGCGTGTGGTGGTGTTTGGGGTGCTCCAGGGTGTGGGGGAAGATGGGGGTGGACAAGGGCCAGCAGGCCTAGGGGAGGTTTAGCTGAGGGTCACTGTGCCTGGGGAGCATCAATTTGGCATCAGGGCGGTGGCTGTAGTGGTGTGGGGAGCCAAGCCAAGCCCAAACCCCTTCGATGCTGGTGGCAGGGGGGTGCCGGTGTCCCTGGGCGGCTGCGGGGCAGCCCAGCATCTCCTCCTCCCCAGGTGCCAACAAGTACGATGAGGCAGCTGGCTACATCCAGAGCAAGTTCGAGGACCTGAACAAGCGGAAGGACACCAAGGAGATCTACACCCACTTCACCTGCGCCACTGACACCAAGAACGTGCAGTTTGTCTTTGATGCTGTCACTGATGTCATCATCAAAAACAACCTGAAGGACTGCGGGCTCTTCTGAGGGCCGGCGCTGCCCAGGTGGGTGGTGGTCCTGGTAGTGGCCCCCCAAGTGGGGTGGTCACAGAACACTCTCTGGTGACAGGATGGGCGCTGCCTGCCATCCCTGCCGTGGTACAGGCTGGCAGGGGGTGCCCGTGCCCCCCTCCCCAGACCCCACCCACTCACCACCTGTTCTCTCCTAGGACCCCCGGCCGCGCCGGCGAAGGAAGGACCGCGCCGCCCCCCTACTCCTGCTTCTCTTTGGTCTCATCCCTCCGCCCCCACCCCATAAAGAGACTTTTTGGGTGCCAGCGTGNCGCTCGCCGCCCACCATCCTCCTCACTGGGTGTCACCTGTTCTGCCTTCCTGGGGAAAATGAGGTTTTAATCTTGGTTTTTAACCCCTAAACCGCTCCAGCCCTCCTGTTCATTCGCTCCTGAGCCGTGGCGCTCTCAGTGTTTACATTGCAGGTGTTGCTGGCACGGGGGGGACATAGGGCTCCCCTTGGGGATGCCCACCCAGCAGAAAACACAACCGACAACATTCCTTTTAGTAAACAAAAACAAAAAAAAAAAAACAAAAAAAAAAAAAAAAGAAAAAAAACCCCCCAAAACTGCGCAAAAAAACCACACCACGCTGGCTGGGTCGAGGTTGCTTTTTAAAGAAACCTTTTTACCAAACTATTTAAAAGCATTGAGTGCTACGTGGTGGCGGTGTCCTCCATGGCCAGCCCACCCCCCAACCGTGTGCCTTGGGG
>WAAD01033131.1:56448-76293 GCA_013389945.1 Fregata magnificens | reverse complement strand
TTATCAAAGTTTTGATCAGATTAATTAAAAGTTGCATGTATTCTCTGTGCTTCAAATGGGCTGTGGGTTGCCTCATGTCACTATACAATTTCACTAGTAGATGGCCAGCGTCTCAGAGGTGATTGTCCAGCAGTCACGGCTGGACCTACCACCCTGCAAACAAATCAACTGGAAGAGCCCTTATGAATGCTGAGACGTGTCTACCGTGAGAAATTTTTTAAGTGAGCCATCATTGGAGGTGTTGGGTAAAAACTGAGCTAAAGCTTAAGGTTAGGTATAAGGTTAAGGTTAGACCTAGGGTTAGGAGAGACAGAAAGATTAGAGCTGCAGTTGAAGTGGGGCTGGAAAGGGGATACCAAAGGGAGGGGTGAGCTGTAAAAACTTTTCTCCCCTGACAATTTTGTCATCTGGGCAAGAGTTCTGGATCTTAGCTTAAGACTCAGCAGAGGGCCTAGTTTTAGGGTTAGGGCTCAGAGAGACACAAGACCTAGGGTTGCACTGGGCAGGGGCTGCCAATGAAGTGGTGGACTGGATAGAGTTTTCTCCTCTGANAGGGTTAGGGCCATTAAGGCTAGGGTTAGGGTTAGTGTCATGGTCATTAGGGTTAGGGTTAGAGATAAAGTTAGGAGGGAGCCAAAGCCTAGAGCTGTAGCAGGAGTGGGGTTGGAGAGGAGCTGCCAAAGGAAGGAGTGAGCTGCAAAATTTTTTCTGCCTTGAGAACTTTTTCATGTGGATGTGTGGCACAATATCTCAGGTTAAATCTCAGCTGAAGGCTCAGGATTTGGGTGAGGGTTAGGGCTGAGAGAAGCAAAGCCTGGGGTTTAAACTTTCAGTTTGAAAGGCACTGCCAAAAGGAAGGGTTATCTGAAAAAAGATTTGTCCCCTGAGAAGCATCTCATCCTTCTTGTTGGGCCACAGGTAATGCTCACTTAATACTTATGGTTAGCTTCAGGGTTAGGGTTTAGAGAGAGACAAAGCCTAAGAGAGGGGCTGGAAAGAAAATTAAAACCAGAATAATGAAGTGGTGGAGTGGTGGACTGGAAGCTTTCTTCTGAAAAACATTTTCTGCTAATACTTAACATTTAAAGGAAAAAAATCATTTTAACTGCTTTTTCTTACTGTGTTTGTTCTCTATGCTTGTTGTAGGAAATGAGCTTGTTGTCAAGAATGTTTCCAGATCAATTCAACTAAAGAATATTTGTATGCAAAACTTCATTTTACTAGTTATGCTCATCTGGTTTAGCATACAATATACCACCAAGTAAAACTGCATGAATTTGGAACACAAAAAATGCATAAATAACTTAACAAAGACATATCAAACTAGGCATCATTTGTAGGAGTTATGGCCAAATAGGTTCACAAAGCTTAGAAAAATTGCCAGCTTAGAAAAATTGACAAACAAGAAAACAGAAAAAAGACTCCTTGCTGAAGGCATGACACGATGAATTATTCTCCCAGTTATTTCAGTGACTGGTGCAAGTAAAGCAGTGCTCACAAAACAACTCAGAGCTAAATCAAGAGCTAACCACAAATGCTGTGTGGTGGCGGGTGAGCAGCTACAAGAACTTACACACATTCAACAAGTTTGCAATGCAAGCTGCTGCTGAGGGAATTAATGCTTTTATACTGAGCTGTATTTTGACTAAAACATTCCCACTGCTTACAGAGGCAGACAACACTCTTTGAATGGGCGGTCTATTATAGGTAAGTTAGGCATTACAACCATTACAGCAATGAAGTTGAAGGCAGCTTGCATGATTTGAACCAGCTGCTATCCAGTCTGCCAGGTTCTGGCTTCTCATAGAGTCTTTGGGAAGAAGTAGTTGTGATATCTATGTTAGACACTTGGCAGTGGATTGACTGCATATGTACAGACTGGCAATACTCCACATATGCATATGGTCGAGTTCAGGAAGGTAGGCAATTGCTACTTCTGTGTTGTCTTCAATAGATATGCTAGGTAGTGCTTTATGATTTTCAGAGCAGTGGCCATCCCACATGCAGTGTACATGTCTGAGGATTTGGTCAAAAACCTGAAGAACGCCAGCATATGGCTTAGAAGCAATCCAAGAGGCTTTCTGTAATGTGAAGATTGGGCTCCCCTGCAGTAGGACACAATCTTCCTAACATAAACCCAATGACTTTTTGAACAACAAAGCAGGTAAATCCTTTCTACTAAAAAATACTACTACACATGTATCTTCTGTGCTTTTCCTTCGCTCTTAGCCTTGCTGCTTTCATTCCATCAGGCAAGATATCATTTTGTATAAATTTCTCAATAGTAAGCACCTGGCATCAGACTTACCATCTCACCCCTGAATTTTCAGTAACAGTTGTTTCTGAAAATGCCATTTAGCTTGTGACAAGGTTTAGAGTACATTTCTCGGCATTTTTGCCTTTAGAAATTTACAAAAAATGATATGTGCTTCCCTAAAAAAAGAACTTATATCAGGCTAGTTCTGATTTCATACAAACAGTCTCCCAAAAACCTAGAAGTGAAAAAAGCAACAAGTCTTTGTGTCAGGGACTTTAAAATTGTTGTTTCTGCTTTATGAGCTGCAGACGTTTCTGAGTCTTGCTATAGATCAAGTGTATGAATAATTTAAGGTTAAAAAACAATAGACTTCCTGAACTACACACAGATATCAACAGTTATTCCAAGCCACGCTGACAGCATCCACACCTTGATGCTCTATTTAATCAGCATGACTACTAGGTCATCTACCTAGGTGGTGGTTGAGTGGTTCAGACAAGGCATCATCTAGGACTGCCAAAAACTGACTGTTCATTCTTGATACCTAGACATGAGCTCAGAACCAAGAGATTTCAAGAAGAGCTTCAGAGAAAACAGACTTTATAGTAGCAGATCAAAAAGTACTTCATGTAAAATTGTAAATACATGACACAATGAAGGAATAAAGAATAATGTGTTACAAATAAATCATAAAGAATTTGGATAAGAAACAAATACATACTTTGTTTGTACGTGAAGATAAGTAATCACAAGACAATTCTACATTAGAAATCACTAACAGATGGACAGCCTACTAGGGAAGAAATTTAACCTTAGTTACCTTTTCCAGAGGCAAACAGTCAAGATTTCAGAACATCTGCACATCAGAACTTCCAAACGCACAGCAGTTCAGAAAAAGAAAAGGATCCCACCTCAGAGCAGAACTATTCATTTAGTACCTTACTGATTGATAGAAACCCCTAATTCTGAAAGGGAAAACAGATAGGCTTATTGTGTTACCTGCAGCCAAACTTACTTTCCCAGCTGTGCCCCTTGGAAGTTCCAGTTCATCTTTCCCTTTTGGTGATTCTCACTTTTGTGTCTTCTTGTTTTTCTGTTTACTAGTAGCTTCTTTCTATTTCCTTAGCCCAAACAATTTCAAGATAAACCCAGGCAGTTGTGGTTTTCTTATATTCTTAAAAGCCTGTATCACTTTCAGCTATTTCTACTTAGTTTTACATTCTCTTAAACACTGAGGCCAAAGCCTAACGTTACAAACCAATCCACACTACACAGCCAAGGAAGAGAGTGCCTACTGCTGCTGTGGGTATTTAACATTGGCGCCTTAGGCAAACTCTCTTTTAGACACTGAACGCTATTGTACTGCACAGTGAAGGAGCTTAGGGCTTGACTCCTGTAATAAATCATAACTAATTATGCTAATACATAGGGCATGAAATTAGCTGCTCATCTCATGCCTGTGACACCTATTAATCTATATGTTGGTTTATTACTCACATTCTGATGTTTATGAAGACAAGTCAGTTTTTCGCTACAGTAGTACTAAACAGCTGGTCCTTAATTCCCAAAGTCAAGTCTTCCAAGCTCCTTTATCAAAGGAGACTTTGGTGCCCCTTTGCAACTCCAGTGGGATCAGCAGATATCCCAGCCCAGGCAAGATGTTTACAGGGTCAATGTTCAAACAGCTCAAAATCAGTCAGGATAGGTACTGTATGGATTAAATAACTGTGCCTGAAGACTTAGTGAGTAACTCACTATCAATTTACAGTGAGCAACTTACTACCGCACTCAAATGAAACTCCATTTTTCAATGTTACTCTTTTCACGGGTATATATTTACACTTGTAGGATTCAGTTTCATAAGGGACAAAAATTGCACAGTACTCATTGTCATCAAAAGCGTCTGCGAAATGGCACCATCTCTCCCAGGTCTCCTGTTCATCATTTTTATCAGATTACATTCCCAGACTACACATTATAGAGCAATTATATACCAGATTAATAAGCGATGGCAGAGCTGGTAGCATGCCCAGTTATTAATGCATCCAAATTCTTCAGTAGTTATTAACGCTTTGAATGTCAAAAATTCACATTTATGTAATGTCCCGGAATATATTTGGGTTCCCTGAAAGGACCGTATCAATGGTGGCTGTAAATCGGCCTTTCCTACACCTCCCACAGCTGTGCCTCCCAGATTCCTCACTGCACCATGACAGCTGAAGCCTGAGAGAAGACAAGGGGCACTGGCAGAGAAGCCTACCCATCAGACACACTGTGCGATGAAGCCGCATGAAGAAGGGGGGAAAAAAGCTTCCTGGTATGAGTCACTGTTAAGAAACCATGAAAACCATATCCACATGCAATGTATAATCTACAACACACCAAACACCAAATCTGTTTTGAGAAGTGGATATCATGATTAATCCCACATGCTTTGAGTCAACAAATGAATCAAGAATTTACTTCTGTGAAGCACTTTAGCCTTTTTTGTAGATTAAAAGCTACTGAGATCCTGACTGCTCTTACTTCACCTGTAAGGTCTGAGGCTTATTTCAAGAGAGAAGCAGCGGAAGAATATGGGCTGCAGGGGCAGCCGGTTCCAGCCAGCTCCAACAGACCCACCACAGGGCATGGCTGAGGCCCTCAGCCAAGCCGGTGGCATCCCTGGGAGGCAGAGGAGGAGGTGCTCCATGGCAGGTCCTTGCTGCAGCTGGTGGAGAGCCCATGCTGGAGCAGAGGAAAAGTGTGAGGAGGAAGAAACAGCAGAAAGGAACCGCCGTGTCCTGGTGGCAACCCCCACACCACCACCATCCCCCTGTCACTCGTGGCCTCATTGAAGGGACTGAGTGTGACCTACAGCAACAGCAAGGGGGGAGGAGAGGAGTCTGGAGTGAAGGAGTGGAGTTTCACATGAGTTTTCTTGCTCCTGATCTTCCTGTTTTCTCCCCTTCCTGTCCCACTCCCCTGGGAGGGGGGGAGTGAGTGAGCGGCTGGGTGGGAGCTTGGTTGCCAGCTGGGGCCACCCCACCACCTACGGTAATAACTGAGGCTGCTGCTTCCAAATCGGCTTTAGCTGATCTAAGGGCAAGTTGCCATCAGATTCACTGCCCCACTGTGTATTCCTGCCCCTTTCCTTGGGCTGGGGCTAGGTGTCACTGGGGGCAGAGAGATGTCACTTGGTCCAGCTGGCATCAGCCCTACAGAATATCTGACGAGCCTTCTGCCGGATCAGCTGGCTGTGCTCGTGCAGGCGGGAAGGGAGGAAGCAGTTTAATGACTGATTTATGCCAATGAGAATGGAGGGTGCTGTTGAAGGGTCCCATCCACTCCCCTTCCCTCCTGACTATCTGGTCTCATTTTTTCTAATCAATATTTAAATGTTCTTATTAAATATTTAATCAATATTTTAAACTAATAAGTCACTAAATGTGATAAATACAAGTGAGGAATTTGTCTATTTTTAGAAGTTTCAAACACATAACAAATGTGTTTTCTATGATATGGAGTTGCATACAAAGGCTTAATTAAGAAATGCAGTTGAAATTGTAACTTTTTTAAAGAATACATGACATTTAAATCTGAGGAGATATCACACAAATCTTTTCTCCTGCAATTCCTGTGAATAACAAAAATTCATGTAAAATGAAGATGCAAATAGATATAGCTGAGAAAAACATTAGGGATAAATATGTAATACACATTATCTACAGTTGTCTTCCCACTACTTCAAATAAATGTTACAGCTTTCTTTCTGGTTTCTCCTATTATTGCCTGATCAAAGTAACAGAAATTCTGCTCATTTTGTAATTTCTTTGATGATTTTCTGTAGCCTTAAGCTGTTCACCAGAGAAGATCGCAACATGCAGGCCCAAGTCACCAGAGAGTTTAAGCACATGGCTAATTTTATGAATTATTATATCACAACAGAGGAAGCTACACACATGCTTAAAATTGCAAAAGCACTTTGCTTTTTAGTTTCACCCAAAATGTATCCAGAGAGGGTCACTAAAAAGAATGTAGCTTGCTCATTATCTGCAAATTTCAGAAGCTTCCTATTTCTTTAGTAATTAAAAAAAAAATTACAATGTTTATGAACAACTGGTGCTCCTCAAGGCATCTGTGCCACGTGCTTGCAGGAAAAAAAAGCAGTGACTAAAGTCCCATTGCTTGTCATTGTGGTTATCTATTCCCTTTGATATTAGCCACCAGAAAGTAGTCTAACATATTGCAGTAAAATCAATTTAACTATGTAAAATAATTTTTGTTGTTGATCCTGTGCATATTTTACATTTCTCCCCAGCCTTTCAGTTCCACTGGAGCATGAATGTTATTTTGCCTGTATAATTGAGAACTCTTATTCTAAAATAAAGTTCATTGAATTGGTACCCAAGTGTAAATGCAATTAGTAACACAACTTTTATAATGGCAAGAACATCTGTGCATAGTGCAAAATGTTTATTGATGCCATTTATTGCATTTTCGGTCTGTACACAATGTCTCCCTAAATACAATGCACTTAGCAAGGTTTTCCATGTGCTATTTATTGCACTTGAAATAGTGTAAACTCAAGACATTTCATTGCTATATCCAGTCAATGATAATTATAATACACAAAATTAAGTCTGCAAGGGCAATCTCCAAGTCATATATTTTTTCAATTGATAATTTATCAAGGAGGATTTTCTAAATGTAATTGCATTGTTTTGAAAAAAGTAGGAGGTTCTGTAGAGTTATTAATCTCTGAAGGTTTCCTCACAAGGTGTTCTTTCCCACGTTAAGGCACAACCCAGAAAGATATGGATGAGAATTTATTTCACACCTGTGTACCATGCAGGGCAGCAAACCATTAGACTATTTCTGCTGAAGAGGACCCACAACAGCCTCTTGTAAATCACTCAGATTAAAGGAGTAAAATGACCTTGTAGGAGGCTGGTAGCACAAGTTGCAATATTATATGATTCTTCATTTCCTAATGACTAATAATTGCATGTTTCATGATAAACATTGAGGTTTCTTTATTTGCTTCATTACAAAAATGAGAAAAGGCCTGCCCCATGCCAATAACATTTTCCAGGGATCATTAAGTGCTGAAAAAGTTCTGGAATCATTGTAAATCTTCATAATACTTCATAATACGCTACTTAATCTTCATAATACTCTACAGCTCAGTTTTATGTATTCATTTTATTGTTCAATAAACTAAACCACAAAGAAACTAAGTGATTTACTCATGATCAAAAACCAATCACAGTCAGTGGTCGGAACCTCCAATTTTCCGTTCTTCATCATAAAAGACTTCAAATAGTCAATCATCTAAGACGTCACACGTATGTGAATTTGACAGGATTGATGCACATTTCATTAACAAGGTGATGATGAATTTAGTACACAGCTCTATTTTTGCTTCAGTTATAAGAGACAGTCAGGATCCCTGCATTTGATATGGATTTTTTTTAGTTGTGACTCAGAAAGGAAACCTTTAAATTCTGCTAGCTCACTTGGTAGGACATTTTGGGGATTGTTTAGGCATGTTCGGTTGGGTGGTATTTTTTGACTTTTACCTTTAAGACGGTCATGCTTAAGATGCAGGTGTTGGCAGCACTTAAGGACCTACTCTGAATTCAAAAGTTGCTCACAAATTAAAACCTGGTACAAAACCCCCCTCCAAATCATGAAAAGGAACAGAATTGTTTCAGCAATGCAGTATATTTGGCCAGTTTTTCTTAAAAAAAAGCATCCACAGTTCAGCCATTGACCTCCACATGCAGAATCTGAAAGTCACTTTACTGATACCCTGAGGAGAACAACCAGCAAGGAACATCTTTCCTGTCTAATAACCTGACACAGAAGAGGCCAGCTCATACCGTGTATGAGTTCAGAAGCAATTTGACATTCTTCGTGAGAGGTCACCAAAAATATAAGGCACTTTTGTAACCTGGTATTGGAAGTTCCTGCACTGGTTCTAAAATAAAATTCATCTAAGTCTTGACCCAGAGAGTATCTTCTATGCACGCTAAAGACGCTCACCTGGCTGCACTAGCCATTGAATTCTTGTCCAAATACATAGATGAAGTCACTTATTATCATATTAGATATGTAGAAAAAATGGTACATATTTTTCTCTGACATTTATAAGCGGTTCCTATCCAGGAAATGATTGGGCAGTCCTGATACTGTGTGTGATTTGTATTGTAAGAAAACATATGTGTTTATTTAAAGGTATATTTTAACCTGAAGGTATTGCTTCAATTTGCCTACAGATTTGTAGATAACTAGTAAAAATTGGTGTCAATTATGATTACATTCAGAACTCAATGGATTTTTTGGTCTGAACTGAGTTGTTCTGTTGAGCAGTTCTAGAAAATATTTATCTGGTAAAAATTAGATTTTTAAGTTCACCAGGACACAATAACTGATTCTAATTATTAGAAGGGCTTATCTCTGAGGCTGATGAATTTTACATGTAATATGCTTATACCGTTCTGATCATACTAACACCACATGCAAATTCAGGCTAAATTCATGGAATGTTTTAACTGAACACAAAATGCAGAAGTAGAGAATCACAGAATCATTTAGGTTGGAAAAGACCTTTAAGATCATCGAGTCCAACCGTAAGCCAATGAAGGCTTCTGTTAGCATTCTCCCACAACTGCACTTTTAAGTACCAGCCATAGTATGAAATCTGTTTCTTTTAAGCATTCAGAATCTGTGCAAAGGTAATTTCCTTTCTTATTCCTTGATTTCCACAGGAAAGACTGAGAATGGCAGCCTGTAGCTGTTCCCCTTCTGAAAATATTAGCAGAAGCCACTGGGATCCAGCTGCCGCTGCTGGTCATTTTTCCTGCATCATTAACTTCCCTTCTTGTACAGTGGAGTGGAATGACAGCTGAAGGTTTTGAGGTATGAAAACTTTCTGATCCTGCTCTCTCTGTACCCACTGACGTCATCGTGGCAGGTATACCTGCTGATCAAAGTTAACAAGCACGCTGCCTTAACATCACTAATTTTCATGCGTTCACAGCACTCGTAGGTGTGTTAGAAATTTTTCTGGCTACGGAAGAATGGTACTATTCATTTTTTTCCACAGACTGCAGTGCAACCTAGAGGCTTCAACCCAAAGCAAAACCTCACTGAGGGTATGAAAACATACCAGGCTCCAGAGTACTTTCTCTGTATATCGCTATTTATATGATTGTTATTTAAGTATAGTATTATTATATCCTCCTTTTACCAATCAATCAATGGATAGAGAAGGAAAGGCCCATTCTTTAATTTCTTCCTCTTTCAGAGGAGGCTTGCACACAGATTTACTAGAGAGAAACCTAGGGATCATGTTCAGATAATATGGTAAGGAACAAATTCAGTCCTATCTGGAAAAAAGTCCCATTTTACATAAAATTTTGAAAAATATTGAAAGACAGAGCTTATTTACAGAATGGGAGAAAGGGAACATTTGGTGATTAGGGCATTTCACCAGAGAGGTGGGACATCTATCCAGCTGCTCTAATTTAGATGATTCATACATAAGGGAACAGTTTCAGTACAAAACAATAAACTTTTTAGAGAGGAAAAAAACCAACTAAAAAGGCTAGTCAACGTGGATGGCATTTAATTTATTTTTGCAACAGTATAAGCTGAAATATCAGTTATTCCCTTATCCATAATTATATTCTTTACAATGATGTTCTTTCTTTCTCTCTTACTGTTTAAGGATTATTCAGTTTAATGCCTTTAACAATTCCTAGTGCCAGTCTCTCTCTAACTTTTAATTCCTGAGAATCAACAAAAGAAAAAATGCACGTTAATTTAAAATAAATTCTTGTCTGTCCATGAGCTGCTTAATGAATAAATGCAAGATTTACAAGCCCATCATCATTAGAACTCTCCTTTGGTTGTTCCCAGCACGCTCCTGATAAAACTGGTGTAACTGCTATACTCCACTGATGATAGCAAAATAGACATATAGCCCTGCACTGAAATTCTATCAGTGCTTCTGTCACTTGTGCAAGGCATCATAATTATACGCTGCAGAAAATGAATTAATGGAATAAATGAAGTATGCAGATATCTGTCAGCCCTGACAAACAACTTTGCTGTTCAATTAGCATAACTCCATTCTTTATTAAAGAACTGGGATTACTCATCACAGTTAAATGCTTTATTTATTTAAGATGCTCATTTATAAAACAGGCCTAGAGAAGTATCAATTTATTTCCCTGAAGCCTCTTAGCGACAGAAGTTGGTGTGGCTATGTACAGAAGACAGTTTGTACAGGTTTTAAATACTGTGGGCTACATCTCTAATCCATACTGTTTTGTGGGCTGCCTCTTTACCCGTTCACATGATGTGACATTCCCATGGCAACTACTGTAACTGCCAACATGGAAAAATACTAGTGGCGTATTTAATGCGTTTTAACTTAGCAGTAAGCACATCATCCCTTTTGGAGGCGACATGCAAACAGCTGTAGTTTGCAGGGAGGGGTCGCAGAACGTACCAGCACCTGCATGGAAGGAGCAGACAGGAGCACCCCGTGACTGCTCAAAGTCTCCAAACTCACTAGTAGGTTTTCTCAGTACTCTGTCCTGCGAAGCTATGTAAAATACCACTAGTGGATGGTTCCTAGAAAGAAGGACTTGAGGGTAATTACAGGCTTGGTGTCAGTATTCACATAGTTTTTGGTAGTGGCTAAGGAGTGCTGTTTTCTGACAGCGTGCAGAGTGCAGCACACAGGAGCGGGCTCCGTGCTCAGACACTCTCCCCAGCCTGGAAGACTCCTGTCCCTGCTGCTTTCCATGGAAGCTGCTCCATGCAAAGTGGGTTTGAAGCACCAGTCCTCAGAGCACAGGACAGGCTGAATATCTTACACTGACACCTTGAATAAAAAAAAAAAGTGAAGCCTTGGTCCCTCTAGGAAAGACAAGAGGACATAAGAGAAACATGGCCTGCAATAATTTAAGCAGAAGAAGTTTAAAAGACTTCAGTGCAACCATGATAATCTTGTCTCATTTCGGGTGTCCATTTTCACATCTCTAGGACTGTGTTTCATGTCTCTCACTGTCAGTAGCAAACACAGTAGAAAAAAAAAATAAAACTGTATATTAGGTGATTTAAAATAAGGGCATAAATCTACATCAAGGTTTCAAGATAGATATATTGGCAGGGAAAATTTATTTCTGCCCACATTAGAAATCAATTTGATAGCATAAATTTAAAATAATTTGTAAGCATGAATCAAGAATATAAGACCATTATAAAAAGAAAAAATAGAACGAACTCTTTAATACCGCAATAGTGCTCAAAGACCATCACTTCAGAAATGTACTGGACCCTTCCTATTACTTATCCTTATCCTCTGCCGCCATCCGGTGGCCATTCAATTCAAAAGACTCTATTAAACATATTTAGCCACATGAGCTAAAAAACCTGAAAAGTTGGGACCTTTAGCAAAAGGTAGACAAAACAGCCAATCTTAGGGTGAAGCAGCACGTTTTCAGGCAAGGGATACTGACATAAATTAACACTCAGCAATTTTTTTAAGTACACATCTTTTAACAAACCACAGAAGGGTGGAGGATGGCAGACCAGCAAGGGAAAGAATCATTCTTTCTGTATGAAAGTTAGGTGCTTATGTTAAAACAGTTGTGGCATTTTCCCTCCTGAGGTAATGGGGAGGCAAAGGACAAACCGAGGCAGCTTCAAAGGCAAATTCTTCCATCTTAAAAAAGGATGTCTAAAGTAAATGGGATTAATCAGCATTTGGCTGTGCCTCACTCTCTCCATTGCCTACAAAGCAATCCTCTGGGCACCTGACATATAGCTGATGTCACTTAGAGAGCTCAGTCCCACCCTCAGTGACAAGCCAAAAGAGCAGCCCTTTATGGCACATCTGTATAAGCACATGCCTGGCACTCATTTAGTAGTACACAAATATCAGGGAAGAGGAAGCTACTCATAATGTAAAATTATTAATATTATTTTTAGATGCTAAAAGCACGACATTTTTTAGCAGCTGTCCAACTTCAGATAGAAAAACTTCTATCTCATTTTCAAAGGAGGGACAGCGCAAAAGTACATGTTCAGTTAAATCAGGGTATTAGGAGGAATATCACTGTAAGACACCAGGGCTCAGAACTCCGACAACGGAAGACAGCAAAGGGTGCTTTTCTGCAGCCTGCACTTGTAGAAAGGGATTCTGTTGTAATCTGCCATATTTATATTCATGATCACTGCTGCAAGAGAAAGAAGGGTAGCCAATTGTCACAGTTGCCCGTATTTTTGGTTTAGTCTCATTGCTTTGCTGCTTTGACTTTTAAGACTATCAGAAGTTGAAGAGATCTTAAGAATGATTGGCTTCTCCCTGCCAAATGAGGATGCTGACCACTTAAATGCATAGTGGAAATACCTGTGTACTTCCAGCTGTCAACCAAGTTTTCTCCTCAATCAGATAAAGGATATTTGTTTTCTTTCTTTACATATGTCTGTAAATATGTGTTTCAAAGAAGTTAATGGTCAATGGAGGAACAGCTACAAGTATTCTTCCTGAGAGACAAAAAAAGATTTCTATGCATGGAGTGGAGAGACTTAGATTGGACAAAATAATTTTGATAGAGAAACACAGCTGGTGCTCCTGTAAATAATGAGTTGAAAGTTCATTCATGAGCAGCTTCTATCACCACAGATCCAGCAAGAAAAATAATTAACAAAAAAAAAAAAAGAGAAAATGAGAGCAAATGCTAGAGAAACAGACTGGCATTTTATTACTATAAGAGAAGGAGAAAACTGGATGGTTCCGATACAGCAAGAAACAGAAGCAAAGAGATCTGTGACACCTTTGGGTCAGGAAACTGGGCTGGAGGTTGATTAGCTTAGACAACACACCAATATCAGCCATTCAGAATGGTGGGAGCAGAGGATGAAAAACACAACCGGAACTGCGTAAAACATCCACAGTAATGAGTGTTCTGCACTGCTCACATCCCCAGCCATCCCTGAAAGCCACCAGAGAAGACATTCAGTGAGTGACAGAAAACAAAACTGGCCTGGAGTATTGACAAGAAAAGTCATAAGTCACTACAAGCTTGGATGTGATCCTAAAGTTGATAGGAGAGGATCTCCTAGCTGCGTATGATTAATCTGGATTCAGATTAATAATACAACACAACAGGAAAACTGCTTTCATGATTTACTGGCATTCAGATGGATGCACAAGAATCCTGCTCTGTAGGATATAGGAAATGCGACCTACACAGTCATAGGTAGAAATTTGCTTAATTTTCTTCACTCTTTAATTTTGCTCCTAGCTGGGTCCTCCTTTTTCTTCTCCCTTGTGCTAAGTGCTAATCTGCTTTCTGGTTCCTACTTTTGCCTATTCTTTCCTTGTGGGTTATTTTTCATGTTCAACCTGCAATGGCACCACCTGGCTATCAAGGAACTTCCCTTCCTCTCTCATGCTGTGTAAGAACAACTATCCTAATGTTTACCATTTAGGGAAACAAAGATTTAGCCTGGAGTTCCTCCAGAATGGTAAAGGGTTTTCTCAGTTATGTTCTGAAAAAAAGCATTCAATCTTGGACCTTCTGTCCCTTACATTACTCCTAGTCACAGTTCTTTAGAGTGAATCCTAATAAAGAACAATCTGCCCGCATGACTGATACCTGTTTGGATTAGGCTGAACTGCCATTGTCAGACACATCATCCAAAAGACTCTGATGTACTTGGAGCAGTTGTGAAGGCTGATGTGGAAAAAAACACTTATTAAACTAAGAGGTAAGAAAACTTTTTCTTTGCACGCCACTAGCTAAGGTTAATTTCTGCAGCATGTAAAAATATGCCAGTTCTTAGGGATCACACTCAATAAAAGATACTTTTGTAATCTTGTTAGTACAGAAACTCAAATGTTAAACCTAGAAGAAAAATATTTTCTTCTTCTTTGTGAGATATCTATTATTTAAAATATTTTAGGTATTAGAACTTTATTCTATTTTTAACACTCTTTTATATCATTTATCATACCAGGATCTTCTGGTGTCTTCTGAGAATAAAACGTCTCAGCAGGTTAGCTGAATTTATGTAACACTGCCACAGATTATTTCTTCCTAGGAGCTTGTCACTTTTATAAAAAGCAAGGACTGTGCAGACACAAAATGAGCTTGTGAAGGATTTTTTAAGTATTGTAATTCTTCATTAAAAGGAGTATGTATGTGTGTGTGTATATATATATATGTATATACCTCAATCAAAAGCAAACAATAGAATGAAAAAAAAAAATGCCATCAAAGAAAAACACTCTCTGTAAAGCTTGGCCCAACCTCCCTCCCTTAATTAGGTTTCCATTATCTATTTGCATTATTGCCTTAAAAAATTGTGCGCACTAAAAATACATTGTTTACCTGCAGGCAATAGGTCTATGCAATCATTTTCTGTATTCTGGTTTTGTGATGCCACACAATTTGCTTGTACAGCTTGCTTTATTGATAGTTATCATAGCATCTGAGTGCCTCCTATTCATTAAATTGTTTGGACTCACAACTGCAAAGTGGGGAAATACTATTCTTCAGATTTTACAGATGAAGACAGAAGCAAAGAGTAGTTACCCAAAGTTATCAAAGTCTTTCTTTTTTTCTGTCACTACCTATTCTGTTGAATGTGCTGATTTTTCTGCTAACAATACATTCCAAAGGGTATAGTAATCATAAAAATTACTCTGAATGAAAAATATGACTTAAATAACAAAGACGTCATTCAAATATACACACACAAAAAATCATTCCCGTTAGGCAGTGAAGAGAGATTGGGAGATTGAGGTAAGGTTCAAATTACTGATGGCACAATAGGCTAATATAAAATTTGTGCTCATATGTATTCAGGTTAGGTGAAAGTATGCTACTAAAGCTGTAGGGCACTGTACAGTTACTAAAAAGAGACTAAGTAGGCCAAAGGAGAATTTGTAAAAGTTTTTGAGCTACTACAGAAAAGTTTTAACGTAAGTCTAGAAGAATAAAAGAATAGGGATCTATTTCAGTATAGATGTCACTGATACCAGCACTTTACAAAAATATTGTTAAAAATTCCAAATAATTCTGAAAAATATAATAGGTAACAGCGTACAGTACAAATCAGCTTTTTTAACTTTTACTGAATTCATCTATGTCCTTTAAAAGGCAAGAAAAAAATAGACTCTAAGGGCCAGATCCAAACTAGAACTGCAGCTGGGAATTTAAAATTAGACTTGCATGGACTTTGCAACCTTCCGTACTCAGCTGCTGTCTGGCCCTAAAGGTCTTTCTCTTCTGGAGGCGTTTCAGTCCATTTATCTTCTAGTTCTCCAGAATTTTTCCAGTTGCACTTCAGTCCTCATAATGTGTAGCAGTTTCATGATTGCCTCATGCCTACACCAGAACAAGATATCTCTCTCCTTGTTATCAGCAGAGGGGCTGCATCTGACTGGCAAGCTCAGCACAAACTTGCCCTACAGATGTCTTCATGAAGGACAGCAGCCAGGAAAGCAGGTACACATGGTACCTCTTCTCACACGTTTCTAGTTTTAGCCACGTCTCAGTCTCTAGAGCATGACATTGGAGAAAGTTCTTTCCATTGCTTGGGAGCAGCCACGGGTAGGTGGCTTCTTGAACAGTTGTGTGGCAATTTGGGATTCCACTTCAAGGGACAACCGTCTGTAACACTCCTCTACCTCTACCCTGCTGGGGGTAAGTCTGTATTTGAAGACTAGATCTCAAACACTGCTGCATCAAATGATTTGAAGCTACTCTTAATAGAGACACTGTAAAGCACTTCCAAGCAAGCTAAACCTTGCAAATGTTTCTCTGGTCCATTGTATTTTACAAAGGCTATAGAAGCACCTGCAAAAAAGTTTTCTTACTAGCACCCTTATTGGGAAGGAGGGAACAGGCCTGACAGGTGTGTCTGCTCCTGTATCATCCTGTTGGGCATACAATATAATCTATGTTGTAAGCCAAGTGCTGTTGCAGAGATGTCCTTGTATTTTTTTAAGAAAGGAAAAGCACTCCTCTTCTCTCCCCAATTAATGGCAAGAGACTAAAAATATCAGTTTCATATATTCATTAGTAAATAATTCACTTCTACAGTCACATCAGTCACTGAGCAATCTCTGCAATTTCTCTGGAGCCTCTCAGGGAAAAAGGGTCTGCTCAGCTGGAGTGACTGCAGCAGGCAACTGTCTCGTATTGATCTGCATTGCCTCAATATACAACTAAGACCCTCACAGTGCTATTTTTTATTCCTTGTACTTTGGGGTTATTGCAGTAAAACCACGGTTTAAACAGACTTAGTGACAGTGGCACATTCAGGTGGAAGACAGTTAACTGGAAGAGGTCTACATTCTCCTTTGTAAGATGTGTGCAGTGACTGGAAATGAGGTACCTGAAGATCATGTTACTCTAACAACTGCATTAAATTCAGTCACAGGACAGGAGGGATGATACAAAGGGCATTTCACCCCTCCCAAATAGGATCAGAATGGGATAGACAGGACTTGAATATGTAGACACATGGCAAAAACATAGACATGCACTGAAAAAATGCCATGAGAGGTAATGAACTCTCAAAGCACGGTGTAGGACCCATAGTGATGGCTCCACTACAGTTCTGTAGCCTAAATAGGATATAAACTTCTTCCTGCAATACTTTTTTAAAACTCACATTTTTCTGCTTCCAAAATCCCCATGTAAAATCTAAGTAGGATGCATGCAATAGTTTTGAATTTAAAAGAGGATTTTGAAGTTTCTTCATTTGTTTGTTAGCTCTTCCAGTAATGCTTCGTTAAACAGGGATGGGTAAAACAAAGCAGAAAATAACCATTTCATTGCAAAGGATATACTCTTTGTCAGAATGCGATCTGACAGTGACACAGTCTATTCCCAATGCCACAATCCTGTGGACAGACTGGCTGGAACATGCTTTGCCTTGGGACTTTCTAAAGTGATCAGAGAACACAGGTGTTTTCATCTGAAAAGAATTCATCCAAGTGTTAAGCAATTCCTTCAGAAGAAATGCTGACAACTCTCCTGAGAGCTTNTTTTATTATTTTGACTAGATAACATGTACTTTACTCTTCAGTTTATTTAAAGGGGGGTGTTAAATTTCTGCAAAGGTCCTATGCAAGGACAGTCATCAATTAGCTATGTTAAAGTATAGATCTTATGTGCTTCCAAACCAGATGCCTCTGGGACCAGGTAAACACTGTCTTTGGTTTTGGCCTGTTAACACATCCCCCCATGCAACATACGCACCCTCTGTCGACAGCGCGGTCCTGTAGTTCACCTGGTACAGTGGTGAATCCAAGCCGTTCTGAGAGTCTAACTTCCTGAGCACTTCGTATTTATTTCAATAGCTTGAGGACTATGTGGCAGTTAAAACAAGAAATGCAGGCTCTGCATAGAACATCCTGAACGTACAAGTGCACAAGATGTTGAGCCTTCACTTGCAGAAACAGAAGTATTTGAAGAGCCACAGAAACAGATGTCTGTGTGCAGTTTCATCATTGTCCTGAGTCCTTTGCTGGAGTTCTCTTGCGTTTGTCTCCCTGCAGTCAATGTGGCTAAATGTTCACACACATCATCAAGTGTTATTTTCTTTTAAAAAGAAGCATTGACACCACCTCTAAATTTTTTTCTTCCTCTATGACATTTTCATATGCCAGTAGGTAAGCAGGAGGCTGGACTGGCGACCTCCTGTGGTCCCTTCCAACTTGAAATATACCATGATCCTATGAACCTAATCATGGTCAAAAACAAGTTGATGGCTTACTTACAGGTTTTTAGATCTAGTCCATTGGCTGTTGCCACAATACTTACGCTACTGAATAATGAACACATTTACACAGCCAAATTCTTCAGAATCTCATAGAAGGCACTTGGCACAGGCACTGATGTTACTTCAGTATTCTAAAATTCCGCATGCCACTGATGTTTGCAATAGCATATCTATAATTGTAGAAAACCTTGACCTATCTTTCAATTTCTTGAATGCAAAATCTTGTGGAGGTATTTGGCACTTTGTCTTTTAAAGTGTCAACCCGCATTAGGCCAAGTCCCTTTACATTGAAACCAATGCTATTCTGGTGGCATGCTTTAGCACATATTCAGCTGTGATATGTCAGGGTGCCACAATTCTACTGAATTTTATTATTTATTTGCTATCTGCCTAAGTCTGTAAGATTATCTGCCTTTATTCAATATAATACACATCTTATTTGAAACAATGAAGTAATCTTTCAAGGTAAAATATTGTTCTGACCTCTTCAAATTGAGTGAACATTAGCGTCCATGAATATGTCCATTTATAAGACAATTGTTGTGACTTACAACTCCCCTGTCTATTACGTTGACACACTGAAGCTTTAGACAACCACGAGAACTACACACATCCACACAAAAATGGCTGAAATAATAGGAGACTCTGGACTGGAATGTCACTCTCTAAAAATTGGGCTCTGAATGAAGAACTAGGTCCAAACACAAATTAACAGTTGTTGCTGGTCAATAATAACCACAAATACTGTAAAGTCAAAAGATTCAATATGCCTCCAGTTGGAAGGCGCCAAAATGTGAGTATAGGAATCAATGGGAAATAGCCCAGACACCTTAGTTTTATCTCACGATCCCTGCTTAAAAAGCTACACATTTCTCAAATTGTAGGGGTGGTGAGATAAGGAGTAGAAGTCACAGAAGTTGTAAAAGAACAGGAGAAAATTGTATGCCAATAATATCACTGAATCTTCATCAATGCATGGAGAGTGACACGTTTTATACCAATGCTCCTACGCTTTTCTCTTTCTCTTTGGTCTGTTATAATGCTTCTTCACTTCTGAAAACAAACTATACTTAAGATGACTGGTTACCAGATGTAACCATTCCCATGTCCCAGTTCCACATTCAAATGACATTACTGTCCTGTGGCCAAGGAACTAAACTGGGACCACAGGATAAGAACACTCACCTTGTATTGTGACAAATACAGTCATATTATGTTTCTCTGTCTACTCAGAAATTCCATCTGAAACTTTTGCTCAGGAAAGTACATTATATCAAGCATATCGCACATCATCCTGATAAATATCAGTGCTATTTCACTGATGAAACACAAAGATGGAGGCTATAATTAAAGTGTGGTGTGCTTTTGATGAGGCCTGTAACAAGTTGTATGTTAAGGGTTACGTCCTTGATTTATTGGGTGTCTGATAATAATATAACTGATCCATTTTAAAAACTGAGAAAATAGTCAACTATATGAGATAAAATGTTTTGAAAAAAACATTTATGAAAAATAGAAATTTCATATGTGGGAAGCTAGAAGTCTATCCAACAGAAAATAAAATATTTCTTCCTTTATTCCAAGGCAGAGGGACATAAGGTATCCCTCCAGGTAAGGTTGTCTTCTGTAGATGAACTACTTCAACTGAATGCTAACTGTGCATTTTGCTTTCCGGCAGAGCAATTTTATTTGTTGCAGGCTAGTGGTGCTTTATTCAAGAGTCCAAATCTTTTAAACTGATGCCATCACCTTGTTCCTACACTGACAACACATCCTTTAAACGAATAAAT
>WAAD01033131.1:13424-48520 GCA_013389945.1 Fregata magnificens | reverse complement strand
ATTGTAATCTTCTGCAGGAAAAGAAGAAATACGATTAATGCAGTCATCCAGAAAGAATCAGTAGAAGGTAATGGAAGATTATTTTTCCAAGCACTGGGGAGGGAGAAAAGACATCTTGCTGCTCTGCATTTAAGCTACTACGCCAGATCCTGGTGAAATGGAAATGTAGACAATGGGGCAGCCACTGAACAACAAAAATGATGTTGCATATAATTCATGCATTTTTGTGCCTATCAAATATCATGTTCTGTGTTTCTTCAGTAAATATTTGGTTTTTACTTGGACATTGGATCAGATTTTTAGAATTCTTTCAATGTGCAATTACAACTCAATGTCAAATGAAACAAAAAAGCCAGATGATTAAGTAGAATCAAGCTGTTACATTTGTTGCTTTGGAAATATGAACATCATCTGTCACTGTATAAAAAAAGTGTTACGAGATGTGCTCTCATCAGACTGGATGGTTTGAATAAACATCCAGGAGTTGAAGTGTAAGAAAAGAGACCTAGCACGATTAAAATTTTTCTGTTGTTGGTAGGAAGTTCATAGTGAAGTAAAATAGGAACACACATTAAATAATCTCTACCACTGAAGGTAAGCAGGATTTCAATCTGTGATTTTCACTGGAGGATAGATTTCTGTCAATACAGGCAAAAAAATCCCATCAATCTATCCCAGCAGATTATTACCCCTTGAAAACTAGCTGTGCTTACAAATACACTTTATATCTTCTAAGCATTTTGCAGTTGTGTTTACCAGAGATTTGATTCTACAGTCTTTCTGTGCACTGAGCTCTTACTCCATACAGAAGGGTTTTAAACTTGATGCCTTATAGAAGTGGACATACATTGAATATTGAAGGAAACTGGTAAACAGTTTCCTATGAATGATTTTGTTCCTCTCATAAATCGCTACATGATTTAAGTAGCTATTTTGATTATATTTAGATTATGTATCATTGATTATATACTTATTAGAATATAGTTTGATAAATTGCATATTATTTATTTGGTTCCATTTCCTCACAGATTTTTTGTTGTTGTTTCTGGGTATGTTTTTCAGAATTCCTGAGTAAAAAAGAAAAATAAATGCAAGAAGGAAAGACAGGATGCTAAAGATTCAGAGCTGGAGAAACAATGAACTGTGGGTGGAGGAGGTGAGGAACTAAAGCACAATTTAGATCTTTACAAAGGTGATGGGTGAGGCTGGCATTGATCCAGCTCATGGAGGCAATGGGAAAGAACAAAACACTGGGATACTAATAAAGTGCTAAGCGGAACATAGTTCTTTCATGAAAGCTACTGAATTAGAAGACAAGTGTACACAGGTCCTGTTGGATTTGCTAGAAAAATAAGATCTTGACTGTAAATAGATCTTGGCAAGTTTGGATGTAAAAACTGATATGGTGGATAATGATCTACCTCTTCCTAAGGACTACGACATGCTTCCACCACGTGGTTAGTTGTATCCTCCTGGCTCATAGTTACCTAAAAGACAAACGCAGCCTTTTCTCTTTCCAGTTTCATTGAGAGACTGTCTTCTACAGTTTCTGTGGGATAACAAATCACCATTTTTGCTGTAGCCTTTATTCTTGCTCTCTTAAGGAAATTTTTTATCGATTTGAGTAAGATTTGCCTTGACTCAGTACAAAACCAAACCTTTATTAATGTGTTTTGTTAATCAAGTTGGAACTGCCACCATTTTCATTTCAAGGAGGTGTAGGGGTTTCACCAGAAATCTTCAGAAACTCAGGGTTCACTGGAGAACTAACCTCTGAATGCTTTAGCCAAGTGACTGGGAAACTGCTGGTAGTGTAGGAAGCTCATGCTCAGATTTGTGCGCTGCCTCAATCAGAGAGAACTGAGATGGAAAACCATTCTGAATGCAATAGAGCAAGGAATCAAAGGCAGGTGTTTCACGCCTTGGCCACAAGGCTGAAGGTGGAGCAAACTCTTGAGGAAGTTGATTTGAGGCTCACGACCCAAGAAACTCTGGTTTTATTTCCAAAGCACAGGCGTGTTGAGCTTTGTGACAGTAACTGTGAGTCTTTTGTTCTATTGCAAAACAAGTACAAAGTTTCAAACTTCAGAAGCGGATGCAAAATGGAATTGCCATCCTCTGGCCAGCTCCAACTGTTCAGCACTTCTTCCCTGAGGGGCAGGGTCAGGACAGGAGGTTGCAGAATATGGCCCCCAACTAACTCTTTCCCACAGAACCCTACTGCTACATACCTCTCAGGAGAGACCTGTCTTTATGCCAGTAGCATAGTATACATGAAAATAAAATTGCATACTTCAGTACCTGAGCTAAGCAAATAACAGCCAAGCGTGAAGATAGTAGTCATTCTGAATGCAAAAGCATCCTCAACCAGGATAAAGAACAGGTTTAGATAACATGGCAGAGACCAGCACCATAAATTTGGCTGATGTGTGGCAATCATTTTTTTTTTCTAGAAAAGAATTTCAAGAAGGGTGGGAGGGAGCAGAGATATAAACAAGTACTCAATGTTGGCTCGATCCTATTCCCACAAAGGTTGATGTAAGTTTTCAGAGTTTTTTAAAACACTTTAAGTGAATACTTTGAATATCTATCCAAAGTGACTGGTGGGGTGGAAGCAAGGAGGACTAGTAGTTTCTTTTCAAAATATTTACATACTGAGGTGAATAACATTTTATGGATATAGGTTTCTGTATTCAATATATGGCATAACTTTTCCAGGAGTGTAAACTTTCGTGGTAGTATATATTTGCTTAGACTTGCATTGTTGCCTGAGAACATATTGCTGAAGTTGAACTGTCAACAGGAAAATGCGAACACTTCAATTCCCATAAATCATTTCAAACCCAAAGAACAGATGGTGTTGAGATGCAGCACCACAGCCTGCTGTTCTCTGAGATTTGAGGAAGGCCCTGTAGCTCTCCATGGAAAGCAATTTTATTTTGTTCACTTCACCCATTAGGCATAAGAGTGATTAAAAAAATAACAAGAAATGTCATTTCAGTTCCTGAAGAGAATCTAAATACTGACTGCAAAATCATACGTCATACTTTCTATCCTCAGATTCTATCCTTTGGATTAAGACACACATTTCACAGATATTCAGGATATGCATTTCCCATATCTTAACAGAATCTTCTAAAAATGTTTTATTCGTATACTGTAATTATTTTTTTAGAAAATCCCTATTTTCGTGCGTTGTTTAAAAAGCTTACATCTTTAGGATAACATAACTTGATCCTAGCTACACTAAAATTTTTTAGCTATAGGAAATTTCAAGGACTTCAGCTGTGGCTGTAGCTGTAGAGTCAGAGGAGAGAAGGAGAAGGAAATAAGTCTGGCTCACAACTTCTGGAATAAAGTAAGGATTGCTCTAAAGTAAATGTAGTTAAACCTTTACTTATTAGTGGATTGAGTCCACTATGAAATGACTGGGCTTGCCTCAGATATGGCATCAGATTAAAATTGGATGCCCGAATCAGATACTGCTTCTGACTGTCTCTCTGACAGAGGATGCCTTCCTGTGGCAGGACCAAATCAGCATTCCTTAGTGCCTTGTTAACCAGTTCCTGGGTTATTTGGACAGGTAAAAGGTAATTCCTCTGGACTTTGGCATTCTTCAGTCACACCTGGTCCGTCAAAGCATTTTCTGTACTCCAAAAGCCTCATTCTACTTGACAAATTCTAGTTACATACTGTGCAGAAGGCACCTACAAGAGATAAACATTATTTTATGGCTGGTTCCAACAGGCATAAGGAGATTCAGTGTTCTTTACAGGCCTGGGGAAACTCTGCTTTTAGAAGTATCGTGACCAATACTTAAGGCGTACTTAAAGTGGTATAGAGCAGATAAGCAGTAAGCCTGTTATTTATCCATTTCTCTGTAATTTGAACAAGTTTTGCCTATAAACCAATAGAAACAATATAGCTCATTTCAAAACAATCGTTTGCATACTTGCTTGGAGTCAGGATTTTGCTTCAGCTCTCAGTGTTATTACTCTAGCAGTCATTACCACCCACCAGAGAAGAAGACCTGGAGCAAAGCAGCCAGGGGATGCTTTGGACTGGATAAATGAGCTGGAATCTAAAAGAGCTGCCATGTGTACAGCCTGTGAACGTAGGGCATCTGTCTGTGACTGGTGATTTGTATCTTCATAACATCAGCAGGAAACTCTTTGCCACTTGACCAACAGAACCCCTTCTTTCTTCCCCTATTTCTTCCTTACCAGGGAGCAGAGCTCTAGGATGGAAGTACTTTCTTAAAGAAAAGGTGAGTCTCTGACCAAGGCTATTCTGCCAAACCACGCTTTTAATTCAAAGCACAGTTTCACTTTAAATACACTAGGTGAGAAAAAGAGTCAGTGACATTTATCAGCTTAGCCATATGTTTTCTACAGTTTGCACCAGAATATCTACATATACAGAAGTGCCTATTCTCAAACTCTGAATCTTGTTCAACTGTTTAATGTTGTATAATATTACATAATGTTAATAATANTTTTTTGGACAGGTCACTCTATCTTTTAAAAAATTAATCCAAGCTAAAATAATTTTGTCAAAAACTATACGAAATTTGAAAACAGTCACCAGTCAGCACCCTTATATAGGACTCAGCTGCTAAGATCAATATTTTAGAAACTAATCAGAATCATCTTGTTCAAAATAAAAGGGAAAACAATCTAATGGTATGCATTGATATGCAATATATGAAAATATATTAAAAAACACTGGTCACCACTTTGTTTCATTTCATTCAATGGTGTATATTTTTTTTTTCCCCGATTGCATGAATACCAATATGAGCTGGAAAACAGAGGCAGAATTTCAGAACCTCTATGCAAAGGACAGTATTATTAACTGTTTTCTGGCATTGAGTTAGGGGTTAACTATTCATGTGTTCTCTGTATCCCTTATAATAGGCCAAATCATGCTATTTAGGATACTACATTAATACCTACTGCTATAAGGAATAGTAACAACAAAAATTCTGTACAATTGCACTTTTGAGACTGATTAACTGTCACTGGAGAAACCTTATTCCCAATCCTTGGTTTATTTTACTGGAGAAAGTGTGAAACGTAGGAAAAACTCAGAAAGGGGATCTTATACCCCAATTATCTGGATTTTGCGTTTCTTTCATAAGCAGTGTTACCTGTTTGCTAGAAATAAAGCAGTCATTCTTGTCTTCAAAAAAATATAAAACCTAGGAGAGTGGTTAACTTACACTTCAGAAGTCAGCCATGGAATGAGGATGCATTTTTCAGACGGATTTCCTTTAATTACTCACAGTACAGCTGGCATAGAGATTAGCACCACACATCTCTACATAGATTAGCTAACCCCTTATAATGTGCCTTTCTATATGTATATGAAGGGAAAGTTAAATTACCATCAACATCTATATAAAGGTAAATTGTACCTTTGGGCACAAGATATGGTACAAGAGCCTTAAAAAGTATTTAATCTTTTTTTTTATCAGTTTGGGAATTTTTAAGGTTTCATCGGTTACATCAAAAGCTTGAGAAAAATTCTTTCCTAACCCCCAGTCTTTCAGTGTAATTATTTAAGCAGCATCCCTAACATTTTCAGTAATGAAGGAAGGAAACATTTACAGCAATTTGCAGGGCAGCCCTTAAAGATGAGGGAGTAGGAAAGCTATCTCTTTCTGTCACTTCTGTGCTGAGTCTTCAGTTTCATTCAACGTTTTCCTTGAAATAGGTTTTAGAAATCAGCTGCAATTTCCCTGATGTACTATATCAGCTACCAGACAGGACTGCAAAGAATTGATCAGATGAAAGTAATGAAAATTAAGACAGTCCAGGAACCCTGCTAGGATATATCTATTAATCTCTTGCACAACAGAATCTGTTCCATGTTACTTTTTAATACATTTCTGGGACATAATTTCTGCAATATCAGAGGGAATACTGCGGACTTTCTCCAAGAACTTCAAACAAGAAAAAAAAAAGCTTTTTACATTCATCTTTTATGGAACATGAACAGAACATACAGATCTCAAATAGCAAAAAATAGCACGTCCTCTTGCAGAAATACATAATTTTCATCCTACACATATGTCACTTTCAAACCAGAAGGGAAAATCTTCTTGAAAGAACACCAGATTGTTCCAACCGATGCCTTCTCAGGGCGAGCTGCACTTGAAGAAAAAACCCCAAAACAACATTTACTTAACAGTGACACTCTCAATAGCTAAGAAAATTTGTCTGTACTAAGGAAGAGCAACAAGAAACAGAGTCTGATCACTATAAAATTACATGAACACAGAACAGTGAGGAAAGTTATTTTAAAATGAGCTGGTGTTTTTCATAGATCAGCTCTTTAACTTTCACCGGGAAGACAGATGGCCTCTCTAACTGGTAGGTGGCAAAGGAAATGGAAGGCATATTGGGAAGGCTTGGACAACAGCCAAAGTAAAAATTGTCATTTTGATATCATAAATTTGAAATGCAGTGCATATAGCGATCATTTGATGATGTCTAGCTGCCTGCCTGCCTTAGCCTTAATTTCAAGACCTGGAATGCTGTAAACAATAGGTCAAACCAGGTGTATGTTTGTGAGAGGAACAGGGGATATGTACTTTGTAGCTGACATTTTCTTCTTGAATGCAGCCTCCAGCCCTCTCACTTTCACATCAAAGTGAAACAACTTGGGGTCGTTCAGAAGACACAACTTCTGGAACACAGTGCTCTTGTGGAGATGTTTAAAAATTGCTAGTTGTGCTGTACAGATGGTCTTCAGAACAGTCCTTTAAATATCCTATTGTGTGTTATGAAAGAAAGGATAATCACCTGAGGTATTTAAAAGTTAAAGAAACTAATAAGATGACTCAGAATTTCAGCTCACTGTGGCTCGTTCTTGTTTCTTTCGCCTTTCATATTCTCTTTTTAGGTGTAACGTGTTTAAAAGACACGCACTCCAAACAAAATACCCTTATCTAATAGGCACTTATTTCAAAGATAACTGGTTCACTATACATCTACAAAGACATATCTCTGATACCACTGAAGTTCACTGTAGCTTATCTGTTGTCTGTGTAAAAAGGCCTGTACATATATGTGGATGGGTTGTACAAATCTGACACTAGTACTTTATGACTTAAATAGGCTATAAAAAAAATGTCTGTAGGCTCTGGCCAAAAAATTTAAAATATGAGGAATTCTACAACAGGTTTCCAATACTTTATTAATATTCTTCTGTATTGTTAAGTCCAGTACCACTAAGAAAATGGGAGGGTTATTTCTTCATTTCTATTAGTGAATCTGTGCTCTTCTCTAAATAATATCTTCTGACTCTTAAAGAACAGTATTAGTTCAAATGCCCACTTGCCTTTTTCCTCTAAACCAGAAAGATTCTAGGGTAACAGTAGCCATTAATTTATTCCAGAGGTGATAAAGACACAGATCAAGTGAACTTGGTTCTTGCTGTCACCATCAGTCACATCTGTGAAGAAATACATTTATTTCACAAATATATGAATGTCCCATAAAGGGAAATGCAGCTGATTGATTGAACATTTTTTTCCAGGTATCAAAAGATGAAATTCAGTGGAGACTTGCAAAATACAGCTCTAATTCTAATCTATGGGCAATAATCTTTGTCTGAGACAGTTTAACTGTGCCTGAAGAAGACAGATAAAGAGTGCTCTGGGTTGGATACAATTATTAATTCTTTCAGATATTTATCTGAGTTATTGTAAAGCAGCACAAACTCTTCAGCCTAATGCAGTTTTCTACAGGGAGACATTGCTATGTTTTGATAAAAAGTAGCTGGAATGGAGGAGCATTGTGACACAGGAGGGGAATCATGCCAAGGCATAAATAAATGCAGAGGGTGAACGAGAAAGAAAATTGTAGGGGGAGGAAGGTGATGAAGCTATAAATATAAAATTAAGGTGAGGCAAAAGAAAAAACTTAATTTTTCATGATGGCAATTAGAAGGAAGGAAAATGCTGTCAGTTTGGAATTCAGATGAGGTTTAATCTGACAGCTCAATTCTCAGATAAAAGACAATCACGACTGTAAAGCACAATATTGGTTCCATGCACTAGTTATTAAGGAGGAAAATACAGATGCTAAGTAGCTTCTGAGGGTTTTTTTTAAACAAATCAGATGAGGAGTTTAAACTTCTCAAGACAAGTCATCTGCTTTACTTGTCACTCTGATGATAACTGTGATTTTCATCTTATGTTGAGTTTGATGTATTTGAGGATACACTTTCAGAAGATTGCTAATATACAAAAGCAAATATAAGAGGCTGCACTTTAAGATGGAATTTCCTTCCATCATTTTGCCAGCTGGTGGTGAATTTGCTTACTGTAAAGTGTTTGCTAGTGTCTTCCACATCTTTGCCATTATGAAGACAAGTCACTGACTTCCAGCAGTATAACTGGAAGTTGGAGCATATACAACACAAAATCCAGGCTGAGCCCCTAGGTAGCCTCTGTGTTGCAGAATGTAACTCATATAAGTAACATACAGGTAATTAGCCTATTTGGGAGACTTCATTTTAAGAAAAAGGAAATAGAGAAAATGTGCAGCATTTCAGGAGCATGGCGTATGCTGGACTACATGAGCAGGGGCAAAGGACTTGGGCTCCTTGCCAGCACCCAGATTTCAGTTTGGATGTGGCCATTATGTTCTGAGGTGAGAACTTACGTCTACGCTTGTAAAATAAACAGGCCAAGGACTGCATCGAAGGATGTTAGCTGTTGTGCGGTGAGGAGCCACAAGGAACAAAAGGGAACGCTTACCCTCAGAGCTGTATGGCTTTCCTCTATCCAAGCTCATGCAATGATTTCTTACAAGGCCCAAGGCAGCAAGGTGACACCTCTGCTACTTTTTTTATAACTGTCAGGGAGGAGAAACAAAGATACCGTTAGCACATACTTACTTAAAATTAATTAGAAACAGCTGAGAGTGCAAATGTGGTATCAACGTGTAATAAAGATGGGTAAAGTCTAGAACATTATCACTTAGTTTGACATCAGTACTGGTAAAAACAACAGACCAAATGATAAGGGAATTAATCTGGAAGCACAAGGCAGACAACTGCTAAATAAACAGCAACAGCATGGGCCTGCAAAGAGCAGATTGTACCTCATAAATATCAACGACTTTTTTGTTCACACCATGGAAAGAGGGACCAAGCAGAGAGGTGATAAAAACCAGTCAGCAGAGAATTGCAATAAACTTTGGAAAGACCTAACAAAGACGGGCAATTTGATAATATACCAGCAGATTACCAGTGTGGGGAAGTTAACATGGAGATGTGCAGAGAAAGAAGCAATTTCAATTGCACAGATGGTTTTTGAGGTACAAGCGGTCACACCTTGCTGATGTGTCGCTGTGAAGAGCTTAGTAGCCCCAAAGTTAACTGTGAAAAAAACCCCCAGACCCCAAACTCAAGAATATTGAACATATCCTGCTGCTACACAGGATGGCTATATACAGCCTTCCTTCTTATTGTTCATATATCTACCCCCAGCTTCAGGATCCCTTTTCCACGAAAGGTTGGATCAGATGATCTTTTGAGGTCCCTTCCAATATGGGCTGTTGTATCATTCTATGAACTTATCACTCACATGCCTTTAACTAAATTGACTCTAGTATAGGGAATGGTGTTGTCTGCTTAAAATTGTAATTATTCCCCAACTGTTCCTGACACTTCAAAGTTTAGTATAAGAGGAACTTTAGAACATCCCACTTTTGAAACAGCCACCAACTGCCTATAACATATTTGACCTCAACACCTGCCTTGTTATTAATTTCTCTCTCAGTCTGATTATACAGCCTTATAGTTTGGAGGAAATAATCCACACACTCCCTATTTAAATATGGTTGTCACTTCATTGAAAAGCCATTTCTTCAGAGGAATGTCGATAATGACTTCTGATGGCTGCGCACTCCATCATGTGAGAACAGGCTAGCCTCAAAAAACAAGCAGGGCTTGCTTCTGCTAGCCGGGCAGTTGCCTTGGCCAACAGATCAGTAAGACCACCCTCCTGATCCACTCCCTCTGCCTTTCCCCATCGTTCATTGTTCATTCCAGAGCTGGGACAGGAGATTGGCATACAGTAAGGACACAAACAGGCTGCCACTGCACTGAACACTGCAACCCCCAATGGCTTTGGTGCTTGACCAGCTGCAGCAGTGCCAGGTGGTGCTGGTGGTTTCATAGCTCCCCAACTCTGCTGAGTGCTGCTGCTGCCTGAGTCCTGGTAGGCAGGGTTCCTCAGTCCCAACGGGAGAATAAGGGCTCTATTTAGTGTGTGCAGGCATGCCTGTGGTGGAGGACAAGGCACATTGATCAGGAGCAAGTTCAGTGTTAACTTTACATCTGGGATGTCTTCAGCCAGTTCTGGCTCAAGAAAAGTAAACGAGTGCGCAAATTTCTAATGGTTACATGAGGTTTACTGGGCTTTTTTGAGTCATCTTTTCTGCCAGCTTGCCTCCCCCTTCTCCAGGTGATTTGTCTTAAAGCATACAGTGGTCTCCTACAGATTTGCCTGTAAATATTTGTACCTGAAGTCTTCTTCCAGTTACTGGCAGAGAGTTGGCATGCTTTGAGAGAGGATGCCAGGGAGCCCTTATAGCTACCAAGACTTCTCTGTCTGCAAAATAAATGCTTAGACAGCATAATATAGTCTGATCTGAGCCTTCCAGTCTCTACGTGCAGGTAAACAAGATGCCATAATGATTGTCATGTGAAATGTGACTTTCATTTTATACATGGGTGCAGTAGAAGCATCTGAAAGCTGAGAGCCTTGTCCTTTACCAAAAGTTTGGGTAAATAACGAAAGCAAGCACTGGAAACATCACTTCTCCTTTACAGCTAGACTTTCTCTTTCAGCTTCCTTAGCTGCAGAGAGACCATCAAGGCTGAGAAGGGATTTCTGCTCAGCTGCATTAATGATAACATCTCCCAGGTGCATGAGGAATGCTTGAGTAATTCTGCACTGAGGACAGTATAATAGAAGTGCCATTACAAGCATTGCAAAGGAGTTTTTAATGCCATGATGTTAGACACATAAGAAAATGTGATTATTTTTTTAAAAGCATTTGACTCTCTTTAGTGACATCCTCCTTCTGCAGCCTTACAAAGTCAGGGTATACAAGGTCTTGTAACATTTCTCCTTGTGGGTTTTTAATGGAGCAGTGAAAGTATAGTATTGACTACAACATTAAGGCAAGTTTGCAGCAGATATATTTGACCTCTTCTTTATTGGTATTAAATCAGTTTCAGTGTTTAGGGCACAACTGCAGAACCAGATGGAGCAAGATTTTTTGCCCAGTTCCTCAGTAATGTCATCTTCTAAGCTGTGCTATGTAATTTAAAGCTGCAGCTACATTTGGAAGGTGGGGATTACACCATCTTTCTTGAATTTGCTGACATCAGCCTCCCTGACAGATGGCTGTCTGAGGGCATATGGAGAGAAGATGATGGAAAGCCGATATTTCAAAAGATAGTGGTCAGTCCAGCAATGAGCTCCATACATCATCCAAGTTATGCGGAAGTTGCATAAATCTTTTTTCCTCATTGTAATCAAACTGATCGTGTGCCAGGGCTCAAAGAGGGGGTGCATCCAGGTAGTTTTATATTTCACAGACTGCTGGAACATTTTGTTAATTATTTAGAATTGATGCCTTCTGAAGGAAGAAGGAAGCAGGTTGGCATTTGAGCTTGCCGTCTGATGATGCATTTCCGTATGCTGCAATCTCTTGCCATACAGTGAGTATCATAATGTCTGTCTAGCTGATCTTCTCAGAAGCATTAGCATTTTCAGATCAGCATTTTCAGAATTTTTGTTTCTTTTGGTTAGCGTTGGCAACACTAAGACCAAAGGTGCTCTTCAGACTGAAGTTGGCGTTCCTTTCCAGGAAAACCCAAAGTTTTATCAACTGTCCATTTGGCTCCTCCAGAACATTTTCCATCTCTGAGAACAAGTATGATTGCACAGTTAATTCCTCAGTCCTAAAAGAGATGTGTCAGCATGGTGAGCTGTCCTTGGCTGCAGAAAAGTTCTCAAGGAGTTGAGATATGTTATGGATTCTTAAATGAACAAGGCTGTTCTGTCTTCCAGACACTGACCTGTCTCTTTCATAATCTGAACTGTGCCTTTGCCTACAGATTTCTGTGGTACCCTCAGAGCTGGTTAAGGAGGAATTGCTTACTTTTTCCTCTAATCTTTTCTATAGACATGAGTTTGCAGTGCCGTTACTATGTACCATTGTTCCTTTTTTTTTTTTTAACCTGTTTCCTAGAAGACAATTATGATGCAGAAAGCTGGTCCCAGCTAGTCAGTAGCAAGGTTCTGTATGTCCAAATCATCTTCTGAGAGTCCGCAGTCTGTCTTTTCAAGGGCACAGCTACTTATCATCCACATTACCTCCATTCAGGCACATACTCAGGAAAGGTCATAACAGTTCTCCCTGTTGGATGGGGCTGTGAGAGGCACTTGTGAATGCTCTGCCCTTGACAGCACAATTAAGGGCACACCCATGTGCAGTAAAATCAGGTTGGGATGACCCTGAGCTGACAGTTCTCCAGCAGCCTTCCTGCAAGGTTGAGGCATTCAGACTCACAAGCTCAACTGCAATACTAGTTTAAAAATATTTATGCACCACAAAAACAGCCTTAATGACAAAGGACATTTTCTGTTGGTTTTTCAGTGTATAAAATATTCTAATGAAACTGGGAAGGGAAATGTTCCTACTTCTCCTCAATGGTGCTGGTCAGGACTGGAATTCCAGCAGGGACTAGCGTCTGCCTTCCCAAGATCCCGGCATTACACCCTGCTTATACCCCTGTTTTTCCAGATTGTTGGTTCTCCTACATTGGCAGGCTAGCTAAGGAGCCCAGGACTGCCAGGCTCACACAGGAGCCCAGCAACAGCTGAAACAAAGACAGATAAATCATAGAACCATTAAGGTTGGAAAAGACCTCTAAGATCATCAAGTCCAACCATCAACCAACACCACCATGACTCCTAAACTAGGCCCTGGAGTGCCATGTCTACACCTTTTTTGAATGCCTCCAGGGTAGATGACTCCACCACCTCTCTGGGCAGCCTGTTCCAATGCCTAACCACTCTTTCAGTAAAGAAATTCTTCCTAATGTCCAATCTAAACCTCCCCTGACGCAACTTGAAGCCATTTCCTCTCGTCCTATCGCTAGTTTCTTGGGAGAAGAGTCCAGCACCCGCTTCACTACAACCTCCCTTCAGGTAGTTGTAGAGAGCGATAAGGTCTCCCCTCAGCCTCCTCTTCTCCAGACTAAACAACCCCAGTTCTCTCAGGCGCTCCTCATAAGACTACTAGTAGATCTGAGTGTCATCCCATGGTAATTCCTATATGGGTCTTCTAACACTAACGGTCTTGCAAACTGCCTCTTTGCAGTCCCAGAGAAAGGTCACAGAAAGCTGTAACTTCTGATTTAACCCAAACCATGTAACTATTCATGTCAAAATGTGAGCTTTGGGGTCTGGGTTTTTGTGGTTGGTTGGTTGGTTGGGGGTTTTTTTAAATAAAATTAACAAGGTCATTCAAGCCAATCTCAATTTATGTACCCAAGTGGAATATAACAAAGAACACTGGGCACTCAGCTGTCCATTATTTTCATCTGTGATTTAGGAAAAAGCAGTAGAGCCTACCCCATTTAAAATTTAATGCTTCCAAACACAGTAAGAGTGTGAGAATTTTTGCAATTGTTTGTCCTTTACAGAGATCTTGAGAATTAAGTGATCTGAATACATCTTAATAGGATCAGATTTAGTGCAAATAAATCTGCTTCCACTCCTTCACCCACCTCTTTTTTGTTGTGTGGAAAGGCTAAATGATTTGCTGTAGCAAGCTTTTTTAAAGTCTGCAGTAATTTGATAGCAGGGATAACCTCCAAGCCCTCTTGCTCTACAGAGACCAAGCCCTTACAATCCATTATCTGTCAAACAATTTCTAAATGCAGCCAACTGACTACTGTCTCCTTTTGTCTAGCCAACAGTCAGAAACAGGCACCATGTGCATTTATTCCAAGCACTGCATATGAGACAGTATCAGTTTTGCTTAGTTGTTGCCTTTACTACGTGAATCATGCCATGCCACATCATTTATTCAGGCCATCAACATAAAAACCCGATATTTTGTAGTTCTGTCCTGATAAATCAAATCTGTTAAGTTGAAAATCCAGTAAGTGAATCAGTGACATTGAAACTTAATGGCCCCTAAATGAAATGCTTCATTTTTCAAAGCCTCTAATGGGCCCAGTCATTTCTTATTTCATGGGCTTTAGCAGATTTATCAGTTAAATTAAAAGCACACATTGCTGGACTCTGAATGACAATAAAAATATTGACACTGAAAGACTGAGGAAAGACATACTGCCTTCTTCTAGACAGAGTCTGAACTTCACATCTAAATAAGTGAACTGGTATTCTGGATTGTTCATACACAACTGATCTGTGCAGTGGTGTAGATCATCTATGAACTTAAGAAAAAACGAAACCAGCTTTGCATTAAAAATGAGAAGTCATTAAAGGGTATCCATTTGCTAAAGCATTTCTTTGTGGTGATCAATAATAAACAGAGCATCTACATGCTTACCAAGGCTAGAGAAAGCCCATGCAAATCATCAGAGCAAGCAGTTAAGATGGCCAGGGTTATTCTTTACCATTAAGGACAATCTACACATACACCTACAGGTTGCTTAGTCAAGTACATTCCAAAACTAATCTGAAAGAGCATTAACTCATGCTCAGAATAAACATGCTCGACTCCCAAGGATTTTGAAAGTGACACAGTTGCAAGACAGCAGCGTCCTGCTCCCTCCTGCAGCTTTCTTGCCTCGGCGGTGCGGTTTGGATTCCCGTCGTTCAAATCAGCTCCAAGTTCTCAAAAGTGCCTGTTCATGCTCATTTGTCAAGGTGTTAGCCCATGCCATATGGCATGATTTTTGTAAGTGATTTCATCTCTTTCCCCACCAACGTATGGTGGGTCCAGACCCTCCTGATCAACATGCCTGCTCAGTTTTAAAAGATATATTATATCATTAAAAAAGAGAAAGCAGGATTAAAACCATCTACAGTATTAGTAGTTGTATCAAAATATAAAGGTGATACAATTAGAAACAAGTTATTGTTTTGCACACATATAAGTATATATAAACATTCTAAAACTATTCTTTCCTAACTTTATCAATACCTACATTGTCAGGCCTTGAAAGTTTATGTTGATACTTTCTCAATACTAATGACTACATTGCTTAATAAATTAGACATTGCACTCTCCCTTTAAAGCACTTAACTTTTTTTCAGTCCTAAATTGCAGAGAACTAGAGGGATGTGAACTATCTCATGTTCCCGACAGGAGTTCAGATACACATGTCTGGCTCTGTCTTGGAGGTGTCTAATAAACAGCAGAGTGCTGTTACAAGGCTTACTCAAGCCCATAATGGGTACAGCACAAATTGGAATCTCCTGCTACAACTGACATAAAGAGTATAAGTTTTCCTACTGTGCATTGGTCAGGAGTCAGCAGCTTTCTATTTTCTAACAGAGGATTTAAAATGACCATAGATTTTTATTGCCATACCTCACCTTTTTTAATGCTGATGCTATCAGAAGAAAATTATGTAAATAAATTTAAGCTTGCGTGGGAAGAAATCAGTCCCCTCTTACTTCATTTAGTGAGGGAATTCTTGAGCTGCATCATCATTTCTAGAAGTCTAGATAACTAAAAAAAACCCAAAAAACCAACCTTCAATATGGTGAATAAGAAACACCTCAGGTGTCACATAATACTTGTGACAGAGAAACCAGGGCCATAGTTCTGTGACTGTCAAAATACTAGTATGCGACAGTACCATTTTTAGGATTTCACTCAAGTAGTATATGGGATATTTTAACTATCCATTCATAGTAAATGTATGCAGCAGCCATAGCGGGGGAGGAAAACCCTAAGAAGTAACCTTGGGAGTGTGATTTGGGCCTCATTTATTATGGAGGTGCTGAATTGAGGTTTTCTGCTCCCAAAATGAGTGAGTGGGTACTGGAGAAGACACTATAGCAGGCAGGAATAACACCATCTCTGCAACCGCTGGCTCTCTGGCTGTTGCTAAAAATAAAGCAGTGTGTGCCAAATTTATTAGTAGTTTTCTGATTACAATCCCTAAATTAGATGTTTGTGGGCATTGGTACCACATAGCCCTGTGCGTGAATCCCATGAGGGTTTCAGCAGGAGCTAGGAGCTTAGCTACTCAGGACAGCTACAGCCTAATGCATTTTAGGCTTAAAATGAAGAGGCCTAGCAGATTTAGAATTAGCCAGTTCCTGTGGATCATTTGATTGATAGCAATTCTGAATGTCGAAAAAAAAATCTCTTCTAGGTGCCAAAACGCTTTTGCAGTTTTGAGTAAAGTACCAGCCAATACTGACTTTGCTGCTCTTTCCTAAGGCAGAGATTTTTCTTTACAGATTTATTAAACTGCATGACACACCTGTGTGACAAATTTATTAAATTGTGTGACACACCTTCCTCCTTGAACAATTCTGAATTTTAAGATAATCTAAGCCTGGCAGCTGAGGAGACCGGACCCGAGCTCTGAATCACCCTTTGGGTTGTGTATCCACCCTCCGTGCAAGCAGCTGCTACCCCTCAGCTGCAACCGCTGCCAAGTCCCCTCTCCTGCTCCTGTCACAGGCAGGCAGGAGGTGGAAGGAAGATGGGCAAACAGCTGCTGCCCAAACCAAGCCCGGCCCCAAGAGACTAGGCAGGGAGGCTCTACATCCGCCCCGCTTTTCTCAGCGCTCAGCAGTAGAAAGGACAGCATCAGGATCGCCCCACTGCAACTGTTCCTAGCTCCCCATTTGGCCTGGACTCATGTCTATGTCCACTTATCAGCCCCCACATCAGGATGTCACAACACCTACTGTGTCAGCCACACACGCCAGGAGAAAAGGACCTATATACATTTCTCCACTACTTCCCCAGCTGTGGCAGCAGCTTTTACAGAAGGCTGTTCCTTGCTCAGCGACATAGCGTGCACTCTTGTTTGCTCAGAAGCATGTGAGAAATCTTATTCATGGTATCTGTGATTTTCTTCCACATCTGTGGTTCTTTTCTAAGGCCTCCCCACAAAGTGTAAGAAACTGACAACGTCAAATTACTTCCTAAAATTACTACTGCAAGGACTTAGGGTGTAATGCTCATGGGAGCAGTGGGAGAAGCAAGACTGAGTAACTTGTCATTCTGAAAGTGGTGAGAGGGAAACTGACCATCAGACTGAGGCAAAGCAGGAGAGTATGCTGCAGTCCCCATGGGAAATGGGAGGCTGAAAAAGGCAAAGAAAGAGCATGGTTTGTTTGGGGGTTTTTTTGGGTTGGTTTTTTTTTTTTTAGGGAAATAAAGACACCTTCTTTCTCCCAGTTTGTTCTGTCCAGTTTGTTTGCAAATTACATTGCACCAAGACACGCATAGGAAGAGAAATCCATATTCAGTACATTATACAGTACATATCAGTATATAGGTCCGTCAGGTTTGCACTAGCAGCAGGCATGCAGCTGCTTTTAAATCTTCCTTGTAGACCAGAGTAAAAGCAGAACCTGTCTTCCCACCATGGGAAAGCAGTCCTGCCTCCTGTGAGAGGTGGTCTGTGGGGGGATTATAAAGCAAGCTGTCTGACACTTGGCAGGTCAGAGTACTGTTTCTGGCTTTGGGTGTCTGTGTATCTCTTTGATAAAATTTGTTGGGTTACACTATTTCTCCAGACTCATTTCAAACTGTTCTAGTCCCACCTTTTTTAACCTAGCCTCAGACAATGTTATTCAGGGCACGAGTTTCAAAACAGCACAGAATACTACAAGCAAATCCAGCTACTTCACACCGACCTTTCCTTGGGGCTCCTTCCCATCAACCTAGTTCATTTGCAAAGACTTAAAACTTTCCATTAGTATTTCCTCAAGGCAGATTCTCTCTTCATCCCCAATAGCTGTGGTGGTAGAATAATCTATTATTACAGTGCCTTTAGCATCTTTATTGCCCTCTTCTATAGAATCAAAATACATTTTGTTTGGGTTCCGTGGTTTGTTTGTGGGTTTTTTCCCCACAGTATTGACTCTTAGTCCCTTCCTATCAGTTTACAAATACCATTATTTGGGAGGAAAATCTGGCACGTTTCTATACTGAGTCAAGAAACCCTTAAAAACCCTCTCTCCCATGACACGGTTACTTTCTATTTAGTTACGTCTTTAACTGTGGTAAGCAAAGAGTGCTTTTAAATCACTTTTGCTGCTTAAGTGAAGAGATCAGTGCAGGTTTTGATATTCTGCTATAGTATATATATTAAACTACTGCACTTTTAAAACTGTAGTCTTGTATCTTCAAGGTTATTAACTTTAAGAATTACTTAAAAATCTAGTCTAGGCAGAGAAAATGAAAATTCAATATTCAATACTAAAAATTAATACAAAATTAAGACATTTATTTCAGGCAGTGTAATCCTGAGCATTTGCTGTCTCATACCCTTTGACTGTACTCAGAAATGAACGCCCACAAGAACATTATTTCAAAAGATATAGCTTTTTTCCTTACTTCCAGCACATGCTGTGTATTTTCCTCCTTCAGTCTTTCTCAATCGTCTGAGGAACCGAATGTCCATACACACAAGCTACTACACACAGCCAGCTACCACACATACAGCTGCTCCCCCCACTTAGGAAATTTCAAGGGTCAGGTGCTTTAAATTAATTTGGCTTGCAATGAGAGACAGCTATAGTAACTCAAATCACTTGTTAAAGTGTAAGAGCAATGGCAAGTTTACCATAGATTAGTCTGCTTTTAAGTATCTTGTTGAAATACAGGCTTTTCTTTAAACCACAGATATTGAGAGTCAGGGTGAGTGTTCATCTTGACAGCTGTAACTGTAGGTCAGACCAGAACTTAGTAATTCAGGATCCTTGAAAAAGGAGGAGATAAGGCTGACCACAACCCAGTATTTCTATAGAGGGTAATGGCTACATTAGCACCTGAGTTTTTTTCTTTTCTTTTAATAATTCAGACTCTAAGAAAGAACAGATTTGCCCTCCTTATATGCCAAAGTCTTTCTCTATCGTTTTTCAAAGATACTTCTGTAAATATAATTTCAGTTAGCTTAATGACACTGAGTTGATCTTTCTACAAACTTGCTTAAAAATAACTATCCATGCCTGTGTCTGTTTTACAGCATTTGTGTCCCATCTTGGTGACCAAGTGATACCACGATCAATTGTCATCAGACCTTGTTTCTAGAGAGAGCTGGGATATGGATCACTGACACCTCCCTACAGCCGGTTTACAATAACAAGGGAGGGAAGGGCAATAGATGAAGGGACCCTGATGTGCACCACTTTACAGACCTTATTCCATTAGTGGGGATTCCAGCTGTACCAACAGGAGAGAAAATGCTGGGAAGTGGGGAAGGTGAGTGTAAATCTTCTCCTGAATAAACTTGGGAAGTGGGGGATGCAGTTAAGCCAGGGAACATGGAGCAGAGAAGTGGGGACAGAAGGTGACAGAAAACCAACGTGATGAAATCCTGTCTGTCTTCAAAGCGCGGAGGACTGCAACAAGCTCAAAGCTCTTGACAGTATGAAAATCCAAGGTGAATTTGCTGGATGTGCAGTTTCTTTAGGAAGCGGGTGTTCCCACTATTTCTATGTCTGGATTAATGTAAAAGTGCTGATAGGAAAAGGCACCTTTCTCATATCCAGAGATAATAGGAAAGGGGGCAGGAGCTTTCTGCACTGACCATTTCTCACTAGACCTGATTTATCTCAATGTTTAAGATATTTAAGAAGTTATAGCTATAGTGCAACTACACTGTGTTTTAGTGCAATGGTGTCTACTAACTAAGTTTATCCAATTATAACTGATGTTTTTCCTGAAAAGGACCTCCCACTGCCTGCACACAAATCCATATTCATCTCACTTCTAAAGACTTCAAGTGTAGTGTGATCAACCCGTCTTTCCTTGACAGGAAGTTACATTTCCAGCGACCCTCTTGGGATTACCTGTTTTCAAGTATTGAAAGTCTGCTGTCTTGCTGATGTGAGACCATCTCTGCAATGCACCAGAATTGTTTTCTGAAGCAAAGATCTAACAAATGTATGTCTAAAGTCTTGCCGTCTAAGGACAATTTCCACCCCAAAACTCATGTTACTGACCATAATCTGTTAGTAACTGATGTTACTATTTTCTCAGCAGTAGACCCAAGGTAAAATCTTTCATCCCCACCACTCATTCCTGACTTTGGTAGCAAATTTAGCTGTTTAGTTTCTGTGGCATTTCTTAATGAAGCTAAAAGAGCCAAATAAAATGGGTTGGGGGAGCCAGGAAGAAGGAGTTCTGTGGTTGTTTTTCCTTTTTAAATTGATCGTTTAACAGTCTGGGTACACAAAAACTGTTGAATCAGTCCAATTGACTGGACTGATAACATCTCAAAAGTGATGATGGGGAAGGGTTTGGAACTTCTTAAACAAGGCTGGTCACCAAAAGAGTTGTAACATGGATCTACAGTTTCTTTCACGCTTTTATAATATAGAAAGAAACTGCCTCAGACAAAAATCATGGAGAAAACTGTAATTTATATTCATAGGTTTTTATTATGTCTCTGTAGATGTGTGTCAGTCACTCTACTGATCCCTGTAAATTACATTTCAAAAAGCAGTTGGGCATGCAGATAGGATCTCTAAGGGGAGCTAGTAGCACAGCTTACAGATGGCACTAGGTGAAGCAAGCAAGAAATATATTACTAAAGAAATCATTACTTTTTAGCTGTAATATTACCCACTTCCACATACAAAGATAATGTGGTAGATTGTTGTGGCCGAGAGCTGCACAAAATGAAAAAAAACCAAATTCAACAAGCAACAACCAAAACCATGAAACTAATTAAACATTGAATACTTATTAATTCAAGATTTAAATGTATATATTCATGTAGCAGAATGATGGCTTTTTCCAAAAGTCTGTAAATATCTTCTATTTATTGCACTGTGTGTACCATGGGATTAACGTAAACAATCCCATAAAACCCCACTAAAATTCACTTTTTTCTTGCTAAAGGTCAGTGTTAGCACCATGTATTGGTGCAGAATTGCCCCTTTGCACACCCAAAGTGGCAAGGATACAGCTGCCTTAACGTAGGCAGCTAGAGCTGGCTTGAATGTTCATCCCCTCACATTACTGCTACCCTGTTAGCATCTGTACCTAGCAATGTAGATTCTTTCCAATCATATATCACAATTCTCTCCTTCACCCACAGAACATGCATGTTGTGTCTAACCTATGATTAACAGTTCCCAGCCATCTTCATCCTTGACATCACTGTTTACAGGCCATTATTTTCAGGTGAGCCCAGATCACAATTCAGCTAAAAGAGCTCAGAAAGCCAAGTTCTGTATGTGGCATTGCACCGCTCACCCTGTATTGTAAAAGCATGAGCTTCACACAGCAATAACTCTAAAAGACCTCATTACATAGCAAGCTGCTCTCAAAAGGTCTTTCATAATGCAAAATATTTTTACACAATACATCAGAATGTGATGAAAAAACGTAGAAATGCTTAACTGTGAGTTGAACTCAAGTATCTGGCTTGGAAATATACTTCATACAAGTACCAGAATGTCCATGAAGTCTACAGAGGAAGAATCCCACTAACTGTATGAATAATTTTGTACTGAAGCCTCAAACTAAGTAATACGCAATGGGATCTACAGTATGCTCTCTCCAGCAGGTGAGGGTTAGTTATTAAGGCCTGAAGTCAAGATTTAAATTGAATGACTGTGGGGATAGTGGTGTGAGTGTGTACAGTGCTTCTCAATGCTAACTGAACTATAATTTAGCAATAGGCATAGCTGAAGAGCAGGATGGGAAGGCATAACAGCAGCTGTATAACACTTTTCTTAGCATCTCACTTGTATGCAGTACCCATAAGTAAAAAAAATCATCAGATTTATCTCTTTACTTGATCACTTCATTCTCTTTCTCTGAAATTTTCCAAGGTCTTATCTTGCTACCCTTTCAAACCTTCTAAAATGCTGCTGTTATGTAGGTGCTGCACTGGGGCCAGACTTTCAAAGCTGTTTCCTACATCCCTAGTCCCATTTGTTTCTTTGTTCTCTTCCCTGCTTTTTTCCAACCACCTTCCACATTATGTATTATTCCATTCTTCAGTTTTGTTCTCTCCCTGATGGGATATCTTAATCCTGCATGTTTCTAAATAATTAATACTTCGGTACATGTAGCATTTTGTAATATATTTTTCATTCTTGCACCATTCCAGGAACTTCATTAGCATAATGGTAGGATAGATGCATATTGAACTAGAAGTTGATTTAGTGCAGTGCTCTCAGTTCCTGTTGTAAGGTCACTATTGGATTTCATTAGAGACAAAGAGTAAAGCTGCTGGCGTTCACTGTCATTGTTTGGTTCTAATTTGAGCTTTTGAAAATAAAAATTAGCATTTAAAATGCTGAGAAGAGTAAATTATTAAGCCCCTAGGCACCAGAGATAGTCACCTAGCAGCACTCAATGTAGGTCAAGTTCCTCAGCTATACTGGTTTACCTTGGTATCTGCATTAGTGATATACCATGCAGTGAGATTTTTTTCACACACAACTTTGTCGACACCAGCAGCCAACTGGTGTGTGCTTTTGTGCAGCAATGGTACGCTCAGTTGGGATTCCCTTCAGCCAGAACCAAGGCTGGCACTGAATCACTACCACAGAGTGGCAGACGAATCCTAAAGCCATTTCTGAAGAAATCTCTGTTCAACACATCAGTGTGACCCCCTATCTAGAGGCGATGACACACCAGTGCTGAATCTTCCCCTGACTTCAGGAGCTTTGGATTTACTTTGTTTTGTTTGTTTCTTTCAGGGCACAGGGGTTTTTTTGCCTGGTAGAAATGTAATAAAAATAGTGCCCAAATAAAGATTTCTGGTTGCTAATTCAGATCACAGAATTAGACTTTAATGTTGTTCAGTTACTTATTCAGTGGCTTTGACTTATGGCAAAGTGACTGACAAAATGTCTCAACAGAGTATAAGATGATGGTGATGCTTGGTCATTGACCTTTTAAACCAAAACAAGGATGTGATTAATTTAAAGAAGTCCTCAAGTTGTTAGTGAAACTGGTTTTAGCTTTGGAACAAGTCTGTATTGGTGTAAAGGTGGCACAAGAGTGAAGTCTTTCTTCCCCCTTCTGAGAAACCTATGTGTCATGTCACTTACTGTTAGACCCCAATGGGAACCATGACCAAGCTGTAGCAGTTGGCTGCATGTACAGCCCCTGCAGAAGATGGCAGTGCTGCAGCCTAATTAAAATCTTTCACCTGTTTCTTTGTACAGGTCACAAGAGGCTCCAAAATGCACTTTCAGCGTTGGTACCTCAATGATCTTTCGCCACCTTGCCGATAGCTTGACAAGTGCATGCTTCACCTTGCAGCATGATGAAAAGACACTATCAAGTTGTTGTCAACAGTCTGTCACTGTCCAGGTATAGCTTCATTATCCACCATGGAAGTGGATATGCAGGTTCTGCCATGATGCAGACTATCATCAAGACAACATGTATTGTCCTCTCATTCTGAATCCTGGAGCTGGTGCTCCCCACCTCCTGCCCTAAGCACTGCACAGACTGACAGGTCTGGCCCAGATTTTGCTGTTCACATGAGATAAAGCAAGCTATATGGCTATATATTCAAACCATGTGGAACCCTTGCGTTGAGACATAAGTTATAAGGAGTGATACTCACAGCATTTGATTGAAAACTCCTGCCGATCTTCTCAAAACAGAATACTGAGTCTCGAGGATTAGGATCAATCAGACCATTGATCTCTGTAACCACAGCACTGTCCTGAGCGCATGGTGGCAATTAAAGGTCTACTTAGTAAGTTCGAAGAGGGAAGACAGCAAAGGTGAGTTTTCCTAATTCTCAAGAGACTGAACAGACTGCAGAACAGACCAAAAGAAAGCCTTGGCTTCAGAGACATAAGACAGGGGCCGGCTGCCTCTGAGTGAGGCACACAGATGACTGCTTTGCATTGCCTGTTAGGTGGAAACGCATGATGTGCACCCAGGGCCAGTTCCTGGCATGCACTTCACTGCTGGAAAATGCGTAAGGAGGACTTAAAGTCCTAGGATGAAAACAGTTCTCATGAAATTGAACACAGGTCACTCCCTTCATTGCCTAATGTATAAGCAACCTCTGTGACTCACTGTCAGCTGTTCAGTCAGTACACTATTCTTACTTTTAATGCTGGATTTTTTTGTTCTTTTTAAACAGAAAGGACTCCACTAGATGTAACAGCTGAAGTGCATACAGCAGAAGGAAAACAAGTTTCATCTAGTGCAGCTTGCATGCATCCATCACCTCCAGGACACAGAAGAGTTTATTCTTCAACTTCTTTATTTAGATAGGCAAGCCAAGTGTAAAGGACTGGTAGATTTCTTGTGGAATAAACTGGTATATATTACTTTTTTTTTTGGCAGTTATCAGTGGTATACTGATTTTGCATTCTAGAACAATTCCCTGACCAGTTCTCTAGTACCTCTGGGTAATCCACATTTTCAGTTTTTGATGATGATTTATTTCTATTGATATATGAGAAATAAACATAATTTGCTTATTTCTAAATAGCTCTCAAACCCATTTCAATGCAGTTTCTCTTAGCAGAGGATTTAACTAAATAGCAAAGGCTTCCATCAGAAACCTCAGCTGTCTCCCCTTCAGAGCAGTACAGTTGATGAAAAGGGACTCTTTCATATATCCTTGTAGAAATAAAATATTCATCCCATCTTTTCAGTACTCAATCTTGATCATCTTCATCTTCACTGCTGGTGAAGTGGAAAGACCTGGAAATGGGTTCTGCTTCCTTTCTGATGTTGCAGATGAGCGATTTCATCTTATCTGAGCATCACCCATTACTTTCCTTAGCTTTGGAGCTACCCCAAATAATTTCCTTCTATTCTGTGCTTTCACCAAAATTACAGAAATTGAAATGCTTTGAAGGATCAATCTTAAAGACACTTGCACTGATGCTTAGAGTTACAAAGGTTAGAAAAACAACTGTGCTATCTATTTGGCACTTGTGAAAAATTCTTTCTGGCAGGAAGTGACACTAAGGTTTCTTCCCCTTCCTTCCCTCCTGCTCTGGCTTTGTTGTCGTTCTGACATATCTTTATTAACTCTTCAGCAGTTTGAGAGGAAGAAAAACCATTGTGGTTTTTCATCACAAGGTCAAGAGCAGTATTTTTCTCTTATTCTTTACAACAGATTTGCAAGTAACTTTTTGTGGCTGCAACTTTCTGTACTTTAACCAGAACTCTCTCGCAGAAATGTTGCAAGGACCAGAATGGTTATTAAAAAAACCCACAGAAGATAGGAGAGGGATGGGAGAGAGAACCATTTCAGTGCTGAGGCAGCAGCTACCTCCCTCTGAGATATCCCATGCACTTCTTTTCACTTCACGCACAACTCCTTCTTAGGCATTAAACTAAACTCTACATTCAAAGCTTGTATGTCCTACTTTCTTTCACTATGATTTTGGAGCAGTTTCTGCCTCTATCCCATCTTTGTTAGATGGGTCTTTGGCCCACTCAGAAAGTTATGCCAAATGGTTATTGAACAGAAAAGGTGAAACGTGCTTAATATTCTCAACATGCAGCTAGCCAAAGAAATGGGAAAAGCAAGCTGTTTTTCTTCTCCTGCACAGAAGGAAGGAGGAAAAATCTTAACACCAAGACTGAAAGACTGAGGGCTGTTTTGTCTGAGGATGGGAGAACTGAGAGGAAACATCACAGCGGTCTTCAAACAGAAGAAAGGCTTCTGCAGTGACAAAAGGAATCCTTGATGCCACAACCTTTGTGTAAGGAGCAAATGTAATTGTATCAAACGACAAAAAGTGGAAATTTAGGTTAGACGTCAGAACAGATGTTAGAATAGCAAGGATAATTGAGCACTGGAGGAGACTATGAAATATCCATCAGAGAAAGTTTTAAAAAACAGGCTACACTGTTTCTTAACAGTCTGGAAAGATATGGCTATACCTGAAGCTGACTAATGGACTAAATTGTCTCTTAAGGTCCCTCTCAGTCCTGTACTTTTTAATGACTTTGTGATTCCTCATAGACTTATGGCCTATTCATGCCCTGGATTATTTCCTGGAAGTAAAACTAAACACCCAGAATTATTTCATCTGTATTCTATAAAAAACCAACATGTACTGCAATTTTTCGTCCTGATCAAAAACACAAGTGGGAAACCTTGATCCGTGTTTTGCACCTGGAGGTACCGGCAAGTACCTTTCTTCTTGTTGCTCACCTGCAGCACCTGCAGCATACTACAGAGTCCACTGCATTTTTTGGCACGAAGACCTACCACCACATTGTCCAGAATGTCTCATTTAGCCCCAGATAGTCCAGGTTTGTTCCTGGTATGGAACATGTGGTAAGTGACAGAGACAGCAGCAGAATGGTCAACGATTTAGCCATTTTATTAATGACTATATGAGTGTTTTATCTCATACATTATGCAATTGCACTTATGACTGCATAGCTTCAATGACACCAGAAGAGAAAGGACAGCATAATACAATGGCAAAAGAAGAAAAACAAGCACTTCCTTGAAACATGATCTTGATTTCATGGTTGGGTTGCTGTTGTCTGAAGGGATCCTTATCATACTGCAAGTTACATAAGCCAGCACTGGCAGCAGCAAACAGTGGACTAAAAAAGCATTCTCAAAGAGACGTGCATAGCTTTCATACACTAAGTTTGCACAAAAAGTTCCCATAAAAATTTGTAGGTAGAGAAAGCGTTTAGGGAGAACACAGGCACTACATTCAAAAGAACAACCCTGAAAATCTCTGCCATTCTTGCCTCGATTCTTGAGAACCACAGGGCTCAGCTTTCTAATGTCTTGGTGTTCATTTTCTGGCTGGAGTTGTTTGCAAGCCAAAAAGTCAGCCTTCAGAAGCTAAATCTCCTAAGTGTCCAGTCTGCTGGGCACACATCTGTCTGTGCACTTGCATTGCTGATGGACTCTTGCTTGGCATTAACACATACAGAAAAAGCCCAACTGACCACTTTTGAGACTCACCACAAAGCAATTACCTGTGATAATGGTGGTATAATTTGACCCCACTGTACAAAGGAGCCTAGGATATTAATGAGAGATTATCTCAGAACATGTGCCTTACTGGGAGATGGAGGGATTTGGGCACAGCAGGTCAAATCTTGCTGAAAAACCTGAGTTACCTTACACAGACCACTTATGTCCACATGAGTTTCAGAGCAACTGCCCACAGCAACCTCTGTAATTTCCTTTGCAATGATTTTGCCATTTTCCAGGGATATGACTTTTATCAATTAAAGGTCAGAGCTTCTCTTGGAATTTCTGCTGCACCTCCAATACACAGCCAAGAAACACCAGTATAAACCTGCAGCTTCAAGGAGTCTGAATAAGTTCCCATAAGAAATAACCCTCCAGCGAAAGAGCATCTGGAACGCTTTTGTCCTTCTACCTGCAAAGCAGCAGGAACGGTGGTGTGCAATTAGGTGACTGTTTTCACTGGACTGTGGCCTTCACAGCTAGGAGCGCATGTAAACACAGACAAAAGGGCAAAGCTTGCGTCAATATGCGTATAGTCTCAAGTGACCGCCACGTATCATGTGTATGATATGCAACTGCGTCAAGAAGAGGGTTTTAGTTGCTCATTGTCCTGTATGTGGTTTCCACAGAAGTTCTCAGGTTCTGGCCATTTTTCTCTCCCACAGCTGTGAAAAAACAAAACAATACAAAACAAACCTCTCTATTTTTTAAAATACCACACTTTTTTTTTACTTCAGAAATACCCTTCTAGGATGATGTGTGCATCCCACTTTCAGCCAATGTCTGTGCCATGATAACATCTCCGTGACACAGCATTTATTGAAAATGACAGCCTGACAGATGGCAGGGCAAACCCTTTAATCCTAGCTCTCGACAGAGTAGTACGTTGCACATCTGATGCCAAAGAACATTTTCCTCATGTACGCAAAGCCATGTGCTCTGTGAAGCCTTCAAACTCCTAAAGATATGATGGAGGTGGCTCAGTTGTTGTAAAAAATACCATGCACCCTCAGATGGTTAATAAAACATCTTTGGCATGATATATATTGCATGATATAGCAGCTTACGAGCTGAAGAGCTAGACAGAAAGGAAGAGGGAAAGGGTGTAAGTGGAAGAGAAAGAAAATGACAGATTTTGAGGAGAAATTGTTAAAAAGCTCCTTCCATGCAACTGCCAGGAAGCAGCAGCCGACCACTGTAAGAGGCCACAGGAGACAAAATGGCCTTTCCTGGAACATCTTTCAGGTCACCAACTGCCAGAATTAGGAAATCAAAAAAATGAGATGCACAGGCAATTTCTATAAATTATTCACTACAAAGAAAAATGCATATTTTTCCCAGATAACAATAATTAAGCCCATGGGGGAAAAAGCACAGCTAAAGAACAGCAACAACAATTTCTCAGCTTTTTTGCTTATCTCTATATCAATAACATGGATAAATTCAAAACGTAGGCTAGGAAATGTGGATTACAAACAATTTGACAAGCCTTCCTCTGAATTAGAATTTTACTTTACAATTACTGTCCAAATTAATCTTTCAGACTTAAAAAGCACGGCATAACATGTCTTTGTGATACTCGGCACTGGAGGATTATTGGCAGAATTTGCAAGGCAAAAGTTTGGGGTCTCCCAACTTCGGAGACATGCAGGAAAGATGTACGCTTCAAGCAAGTGCTGTGCCTTTCAGAACAACCTCAGGGACTACGTGTTGAAATATGTAACTGTTTAATTGCTGCTTGCCCTAAATACACTGCTTTACCAGGGTGTCAGCAGCTGGGACTCGGGTGAGGAGTACCAGATTCAGAGGTAACAGGTTGGGCAAGAGTCCCTACCACTGAAGTGAGGGACATATGTAGCTTGTTGTGTACATCCATTGCCCCACAAACCAATATGGTTATGCAGACTGGCTGCTCTATGAATCGGAAGAGAGGTGGAGCTAGGAGGCACTTGAACTGGGAATTAGGGAAGAAAAGGAAACCACTACATTTGGGCTTTGATGAGGAAACAGACGGGTGAACTGGAAAAAGAGGAGGTCAGGCAACCTCTCTTGGAGAAGTTCACTAGATGAGATGGGTTAGTACAAGAAGCACAATGAAAATTGTACAGGTAAAAGGCTTTGCAAATTAAATGCATGTGCATGACTGAAAACTTGTAAGAGGCCACCATGTAACTTAAACACTGACACAAACTTCTTTTTAGACCATTGGGCACAGAGATGACACCCAACCCATACACGATGAGCTCTCCGTTCTGGAGGCAGTACGACCATTCTTCCTCTCCGTATCACCTCCTCTCTCCAGTGGTTATCTCCCACAAGCCCACTTCACTTTTCTCTTAGGGTCTTTTCTTTATATTTCCATCTTACACTGTTTTTCCACAGCATTGACCAACAGCATGTTCTTCTCAGCTGGCTTCTGCTGCATCAGGAACGCTGCCTATCTGTAGATAAGTTTGCAAGCCGGCAAATTTTAATTTCTTTTTTATAAGACTACAAGAACTGCTGTACTGGGTCAAACCAGAGGCCCATCTAGCCCAGCAGAAGGTCTTGTGATGGGAAAAGGAATTTAGCATTGTGGGTGCCATTTGGTTTTGAATTGGAAGCAGCTGAAAGGAAGGAGGCGACTGTCCCTTGTTCTTAGGCAACAAGCATTTGACATATCCCCAGAATGAACAGAGAAGGCCTTCGTTAAGCAAGAGTGGTCATCTGTATGCAAAAAAAGTCCGTGTGATTTGTTCTCAGTACACTCTTACTATACATCAGTGAATCAGTTAACGAGCTGACTCCTTCCAACCGTTTGTGGATTCTTGTTTGCGGACTCATGCCTTGCCTAAATTGAAATCAGCAGGAGCATCTACTCCTAGACATAATCTGGCTGTGTCAGTTGCCAACAGCAATTACAGAAACTCATGGGGAACATTGGCTGTAGGTTACCGAAACAGATGTCAGTTGTAGCAACACAGGCATGAGACTGAATTTCAGAGTGCAAGCAGCCCAACGTGCCACGTGTAAGTTCCAACAGCTCCGGCCACAAATCAGACCAACAGCTAAAAATCACACTTTGCAACCATCGTTCACATTCAGAGGACCCACTGCTTTCACTTGCCTCGTGGAATCACATACATATCACAGTATTAAAATGCTTTGTTGTTTCCTGGTAAGGTTTTATAACCTTACCAGAGGTACATAAAGCAGAGAGGTGGAGATGTGACAACAAGCAATTAGAAACACAGGCTCATTCCTATTAGAGAAGGACAGTCATTCTAGGAATAAGGCTAATAAAACTTCGAGATGAATCGTACCGGCAGCCTTTTTTTTTAATCTATTGAATTTTAAGCAAATAGCAAGAAATGTTTCTGCAAGTTTTGAGCTCTCATCACTCACGAATGTGCACCCTTTTTAATTGACATCTCTGGTTCTGCACAGGTGAAAAGAGGAAAATGTTTTAAAAATGCTGAATATCCTAATCCAAATAATCCGTACAGGCAGGTCTACCTCATGTTAAGATCTGGCCTGAGCCTGTCCCACCTTGTTTTCTATTCACAATCTTATTGGCGCAAGCACAGTCTCCGGTCCTTCCAAGGTAAAAACCCCTTTGTACGCAGCACAAGTCAGGCCCGGGATCCACAAATTCTTCAAACACTTTACAAACCTGCAGGTCATCCCAACTCACAGAGTATGTCCTGTACTCTCTCAAAGTACCCCTTGCCCCTCAGAGAAAGCTGCAGGAGGTAATATGCAGCCTGTTTTCTGCATTATCTAAACATCCTGGGGGAGCGCTAGAGCAGCCTGAAGAAAACACCTCCCCACGTACTAGCTGTTGTCCCACTAAACATAGGCAGCAACCAACCTGAAACTTCTGAAAAGAGTTCAGCACAAAGCACAAGTTTTCCACTAACAAGCAAAACATTCATATCACTGATAACATACAAATTAACTGAAATGGGGCACTGTCATAAACATTGCCTAACAGAATGAAAATAACCAGATGCCAACAAGCAGTGTGACAGCTCCAGAAGCCTGGGACTAGTTTTATATGGAGCTAGACAAATTACTTGCTGAAAACTGTCTTTGGCAGTTGTCTACATAGTTCAAAGCAAGACTAGGAGAGGCCCTATCCTTCATGCCAGAGGAGGACATCAAGCATGGTAAAGCCTCAGCAGAGAAAGACTGTGAGAGGAAGGTGGAATGAGTGCGATCATTAAGGATGGCACACTGATCATGGAGAGGCACACTTACATGAAGTTTTTTATGCAAACTCTTTTAACCAAAGACCAGTGACATACCGTAAGCCGCTGCTTGGGTAAGTCGTTTGACTGTGCCTACACCACCCTTACATCCGTGCCCACAGGGAGAGAGGTTACTCTTTTTGTCAAATTGTCTGTGGGTGCAACTCCAGGTGCCGAGAGCTCAGCAAACAGTAGCCATCCTAAACGTTTGCCCATGCTTTTCCACCTTTCCTACTTTGTGATGATGTGGTTTGCATCCCTGTGCTCCTAGAAGGTGCAGGAGATGCTGGAGTGGCAGGTCCTTTCTGCCTAAGCCTGGCATAGTTTCAAGCCTCCCTGAGTGCCCGCTAAAAACAACATTTAAAGCCAAAGGTAATGTCAACCAGAAATTTATTTCCCTTCTCAAACTGCACTAACTTTGAGGTGAATTAAGACATGCACATTTTTTCATATTTTGTCTTTTGCACCAGTATTATCCCACCTGTAGAATATGAACAGATTTTATAGGTTTTGAAGTAAATGGGTTGCATTCTATATATTTTTAGATCTTCAAAAAAAAAGCATGTTTTTTGAAAGCCTGGCTCTACAAGGACTTTGTTAAAGAAATAAAGGATGCAATATTAGAGAGTTAGGGACAATTCTGGCCTCAGGTCTTTCAACTCTTCTGCCTGCTGATCACCACACCCTTAGCTTGAAAGGTGGCAATAGAAATGAGACGAGTCAAATAAAATAATGGGCTATTTCTGTTTGGTACAATAAAAGATACTTTCTGGAGGCTTGGTCATGTCCAAATATCCTCTCTCATCCCACGTTTCATCATATGAACACTCAAACCAAACAGACTAAGATAGCTTTATGACATAGAAATAAATTTGTAAAGGGAACATTTAATTTTGTAACAATTTGTATCTCTCAAAGTTCGAAATTGTACTAAAAAGTTGACGAGAATGATCAGTACTCTCCAGTGCCACAGTCTGAGGGATGTTTTGACTGGTCCCAGCATGGGGGTAGGATGGGTGGGCAGGACCCCAGCCACACACCTGCATTCCCATTGGAGATCCCTGGGTCCTCATACAAGAACAAAAATCCTGCAAAAAAAAAGTCAGCTATGCATTAAGGGAGAAAAAGGGCTTGTAATCAGGGCTTATCTGGAGATCCGCCGTTTTGTCTCTGGAAGTGCACAAAGCAGGTACGTACACAACCACAAATGGGACAGTCAGCAGAGAACAGCCTACCCTCTGGGGACAGGCAGCCACTCCTGTTTGTAGGGATTAAAAAAGAATTCTCCTGGGAGAAGAATTTGCTTAAGCCTTCTCTGTTTTCTCAGTTCATTTGTAACATCCCCAGGTGAGGCATGAACCATTATCTTCCCTTTCAAAAAATAATGACCTCGGCAGGACCTGCAGCAACTGAAGTGCAGGATAACCATTTTCTAAGCTCTACTTGACAGTAGGTTGTTACAGCTAAATGCTAAGTGGATTCAGAAAGCCTCTGGTTAAAATGGTAGCACAATAAATACCAAGTCAATCCAGATAAACATCCATCAGTAGTGTGGTGCACATTCTGCAGACCAAGTGCAAATGTACTTCTGATCTTCTGCTCAAGCCGTACCTCAGTCCAGCCTTACTGAATGGCCAACATAGCAAAGGATACCATCAGAGTTTCCGAAAATAAGGTTCTATATATTGGAAGAAATTACCTGGAAAAAAAATGATAAGTTAATTCCATTTTACTGGAGTCTATATTTTTTTATAAATACCATTTTAATTTTTTTTTAGAGCAGCATAAAGTCGATTATTATCATTTCATGCCGACTGTTAAAGAAACAAAGCAGTAAGCAAGACTTTAAAGAACACAAGGTATTTAGCGAACTGATTTGCAACGCTGCATTCAAAGGTTAAGACGACCACAAACCCGCAGCAGAAGCNCCCAGCCCAGCCCAGCGCAGCCCAGCGCAGCCCAGCCCAGCGCAGCCCAGCGCAGCCCAGCGCAGCCCAGCCCAGCCCGACAGCAGGGGGACAGGACCCTTCATCTCACATCGAGTCAGGCTGTTGAAATAGTGACATTTTAAGGAAAAAAAAAAATCTGAAAAAAAAGATACCAAGGGTGATATTTGAAACGTTTATTCAATGCAGAGAGAGATACTAAATCCAAATGACGTTTCTTGAAGCTGTTTCACCACTCTGGTCTTTCCAAGCTTTTCTAAAAAAAAGGCAAAGTTGATTTCAAAAAAAAGGAGCAATATTAAAGGGAACGCAACATTATTCTCCTTACAAGTACTAATAAAAAACACTGAGCATGATTTTTCTCGTTATCTCCCATCACCTTCGAAACCCTAGCATGAAACTTTAAATCCTGGTTTAGTTTTGCACGCTGTCGAAGGAGAACACTTTCATGAGCCCTAGGGACTCACAGAGTTTCTCAATACTTATAAATTACATACACCCAGAAACATTCCCAAGCACTGAGCTGACTGTGACAGGATGGCCTATGTATAAGCTAGTAAAAACTTTGCCGGCTGCACAAACAGGGGACCTATTTCCCACGTGCGTCGCTGGAATGGGATGGAGTACTAAACATATCCTGCATACTTTTGTGCCCAACCTCATTAATATCTCTACAGAAACACCTACTACCTCTGCTGCTTTCTCACTGGCTTTGAGAAGTAGAGAAACCCCTTGTTGTACCTAAGTGTGTAGTAATAGCAAAGAAATGAGTTAACTAGTCTGCTATATGCAGTAGTTTGCCGCTGAAGTGTTACACATGGTCTGTGTAGGTCACCCTCTAAAAGGTTTCAGTTGCTACGTTATTTTGTACCCTTATCCTTGATTTGCACATCCGGTACACAGCAGAGTTTAATACAGCAAAGGGAAAAGAGGTAGTCTTGTTTTGATTTGGGGGTTTTTTAAGCTTTTTCATTGATTATCTGTTTCTCAACCTCTACCTTTAACATCTTACTTGGCAAATATCTTCACTGCAAGCTTTTGGGCTTCTCAGAGTCTTTCCTGCGTGTCAACATCCATTTGAGTCATTTTCCTTCATTGGTCCCAACTTTGAGAAGGCTCCTCTGTTCCTCAAACTAAAAAGGAGGGAATCTGAAGGAATAACTACTTGGTTAAAAGACGGGATTCAGCCTTCTAAGTTCAGGTGGCCTTCCTCAGGTAAAACTCGATGTAGCTTGGTTACTGTTGAAGTGCGTCCAGTTTAAATTCCTAGTCACTTAAAAACAGAGATTAGACACCTAAAGATTTGCAGGTTTAAAAAAAGCAACACACAAGTCACCTGATCATAGCAGATATATAAAAATCAGATCACCATGGCTAGTAAATGATTTAATACTTAACAGAAGGGGCCACTAAGGAAAAAATGAGAAAATATATCACAGAAATACTGTTTCGAAGAGCAACAGAAAAACGCTAGGATTTTAAATACTATGACTGTGAGATTTTAAGAAATCTCTACCCATGCTACTCAATGAAACCTAATGAGGAATTAAGACTTCGCCTAATTGCTAGCAACAACGTTCAGCGCATATAGAGCATTTTGCATCTACTACCAATTAGAAAGGGAAACCTGAAGAATGACTAGGGAAAAACCATACCCTATGCATGAGCATACTAACAAGGAGAGGCAGAACTGAATATGCTCACAAAAGACAGGGAATTTGTCTGAGAGTATGCCTAGTAGAAATAGTTCAGGTAACGTTGCCAA
>WAAD01033131.1:2879-13107 GCA_013389945.1 Fregata magnificens | reverse complement strand
GGGCCGGGGTGGGGGCGGTCCGGCAGGACGTCTTTTCCTTTAGCAGTGGAGACTCAGCAGCTTCCCCAAAAAGTACCCGCAGCTGAAAATCCGCGGTCGTTCTGGTGCCCGTTTGCGAGCGGTTCTTCTTTCTCTTGGAGAACAACACTGTGTTCTCTGGGCAGATTCGTTAAAGCTTTATGAGGCCGCTCTAAAGCTGCGGGATCTCCTTCTGGTGGCCTGCTTTTCTGTCCTCCTCGAGGAAGTGTGAGCGTTAACCTTTTCTGTTCCTGTGGAATAGCGTTTCCTCTGCAAAGGTGAGTTTGACTTGTCATGGTTTTACTGGCCGGGGAGAGGAAGCAGCACAGTCAGCAAAAGGTGGTGTCCATTTCCTTCCTCGCTTAGTGTGAAGAGCAGATGTTACCCTGTTAAGCGCTACTGTAGTTTAATTCGTGTTTCTTCTAAAACTGGCCTCTCATTTTGGGTCAGCTAAGAGTAGTGCGTGCGTGTGGTGCTTTGGCACTTAGTTGGCCTTAGGCTTCTGACAGTTGTGTTGTTTTCTGGCCAATGCTGAGCACGGTCAGACCCGGGAAGGGAAGAGTAATACACTGCAAACTGGCTGAAGAGCCTCAGTCTTTCTGATAATTAGCGGACTCTGCTAAACAGAAACTCATGGAAAAATGAGTTTTACTTAAATGCAAGAGATGCTCATGTACTTTTAACAGCCGAGCTTGTTTTCCAGATACTCATCTTAATGGTTGATATAATTGTACCCAACATCAGAGCCTATAAAGCATAACTGACTGACTTTTGTTTAAAGTTATGTTGAAAAGAAAAACTGTGACCTTGTAGGTATTTTTTCCTGTGAATTGTAAAGATTCCAAATCTCTAATGCTTTAACGTATTTTTGCAGATTAAGAAGCTTACTGAAGCATTGTTATGGAGCTAGAATGGGAGTGAAAGGAGTTTTAATTGTTTACTTCCAATTATCTATTTTGAAGATAGAAGCATTGGGTTATCCTGGGCCTTGTTTTTGAAATTTTAGGCATTCAGCTGGTCATAAGAAATAGGAGTTAATGTTTGTTTACTTATTTGTTTGCTTTTATTTCAAGCAGAATATTTCGTCTTTTCTAACAGTAACAACTACTTAAAAGAGTGAAGTTCAAAATGGCTTGTTTTAGCTGTTTTTGTTTTAGCTTTTTCCTACAAGTTACTTTAAATTTTCTGTGAATTGTAATAAATATTTTGATTGTAATCTATCACTTGGATTGTATAGCTTTTCTTTTGATTGTCCAACAGTCCAGCTTGAATTAGGACTGCAAAAGTGCAATATGCTTATGCAAGTAAAACATACTTTATTTAGCACTATACTATATACCATCACTATAAAAGGTCATTTTTTATCTCTTCTGTAATCTAAGAGTTTTACAACTATTCATATGGTGCTTATTTTTAAAACTTTGACATTTTCTCCAGGTTTATTTTATCGTACAAGTTCCTCTCGGCCATAATGAGGCTAGTAATTCTTGAAGATTATGATCAGGCTAGTGAATGGGCAGCAAAATACATCTGTAATCGTATTATCCAATTCAAGCCAAGTCAAGGAAGATATTTCACGCTTGGTCTACCAACAGGCAAGTTTTATTCAAAGCCTATGTAAATGACTAAAGCTAGAACTATGTTTGTATCATTGCTAACAGATACAGTATTTAAAAGGACACAAATATCTTTTTGGTAATACTTCAACATATTTCTATTTAAATATGGATTTAATTTGTGTAAAAAGTTGTGATAAAGTTTGAGAAGCTGAGAAATACTAAAAGAAATAACAGATTTCTTTTATGTTGAAAAGCATTGCAGCAAAATCTGACTATGAAGAGATTTAAATAAACTGAAAATGTTGTGCAGATACATAGAACAGTAGAAAAACTTTATTTAACAGGGAGTACACCTTTGGGATGCTACAAAAAGCTGATAGAATATCACAGAAATGGAGATCTCTCTTTCAAATATGTAAAGACTTTCAACATGGATGAATATGTAGGTAAGATGTGCTAATTGTTTGAGAACACACTATACTGATAGTTTGTTTCCTTTATTAAAACTGTTAAATACTTGACAAAACACAAGATGAGTCTAGTATGTTTGTACTTCTAAGTTAGACTTAGATACATAGGGTCATCTTAAGCATTCTTCTCTCTTCCTTTATCCACAAAAATGCGAATAATAAGCTAGTCCATGTGGATCCTGGGCTAAATTCAGTGCTTGTAAATTACTTTACTTCTGTAGAAAGTATGTTGTCACATAGTATTGTGACTGCATTTCTTTTAAAGACTTTACACTTGCACAGGATGTATGCAAAGGAAATGGAAACCATTTACCTTGTGCATGCCAACAGGAAATCTTTCATCTCAGTATAATTCCAAATATTGCTTTATCTGACTTCTTTCTTAGGTTTGTCTTGCATGCCCTTCGTTAGTTACAAATAGACTAGAATTAAGGCTGTTTGGTTAAATCTTGTAATATATTAATTTCACTCTAAATGATTTCAGGGCTTCCCAGAAATCATCCAGAGAGCTATCATTCCTATATGTGGAATAACTTCTTTAAACACATTGACATAGATCCAAATAATGCTCATATCCTTGATGGGAATGCTCCAGACTTACAGGCGGAATGTGATGCATTTGAAAAGAAAATTGAAGAAGCAGGGGGGATTGATCTGTTTGTTGGAGGTATGAGGAAATACTCTATGGTTAGCTATGATTCCAACAAATACACTGACTCTTTAATCACTATTCTCATAACTTAGCTAAACCCACTTTTTTCAATTATGGTGTAAGAAAGTTATGTGACTAACAAAGAATCAGTATGAATACCAAAACAGAGTGGTTGGTGTCCAAGTTTCTAATAACTTAATTTCAAGTATGTTTTGAATGCTTTTTATTGAAAACAGGGAACCAAAAGGGAAGAATCAGTCCTAAAACTTTTTTATTCGTTTACAATGTTTGAGGATATTTGTTGACTCACAGGTCTGGAATGATTTACTTTTTTTAACTTTGAAAAGGCATTGGTCCAGATGGCCACATTGCATTCAATGAACCCGGATCAAGTTTGTCTTCAAGAACAAGATTAAAGACTTTAGCAATGGACACCATTTTGGCAAATGCTAAATACTTTGATGGAGACTTATCTAAAGTACCAACTATGGCGCTAACAGTTGGTGTGGGTACAGTGATGGATGCTAGAGAAGTAAGAACTCATTTAGTTCTAGTTGCATGTGTCTCTTCAAGACTAGTTGGTATTGATACTGGGATTGAAAGTAAAGAGATCTTTGTTTTGCAGGTGATGATTCTTATAACAGGTGCACATAAGGCTTTTGCATTGTACAAAGCAATTGAAGAAGGAGTCAATCATATGTGGACAGTTTCTGCTTTTCAGCAACACCCTCGTACTATCTTTGTGTGTGATGAAGATGCTACTTTAGAACTAAGAGTTAAAACTGTGAAGTACTTTAAAGGTGAGCACTGAATCAGAGGTACATGTATTTAAAAAAAAAATTTTAATTATATTGATTTAAGTCTGAGCCTTCCAACACTTTACAGTAGCTAATGTATAATGTTCTATATTCAAAATACTAAATGTTAATTTATTTCTTGTGAATGGAAAAGTGCTAGGAGGCATAATTTGTTCCCTATATTCCTGACAAATCTGCTTTGGAAAAATATTTCCTTTGCTTCCAGTTTGAAATGATAGTTTAGTAATCTTCAACTGTATGTAAAACAGCAGCAGTCTGGTGTTCCAGAATACTGGTCTTAAATATACTGGAAAGTTGCACTTAAAGAAAACTTGATCCTGATATATTTTCATGCTGCTTTTGCTATGTGCTGTAATGTGCTGTCCAGTAAATTTGAAATGTGTGGTACAGACTTTGAAGCCACCTGAGGACATTTTTCATACAGTGCAATTAGCATAACAATCTATACAGACTTTTAATACATTGCAGCCTTCTACTGTGCTTTTCTTATTTGTAGTAGGTATATTGAGGCAAGCTTAAAGTTGGGATTTTTGATAGTCATTGAAAGTTCCTAGATATGAATTCTGTTTCACTAAGACTGTGGAAGCTGAGGAAAGTAGTGTTCTCCTAACTATATGAGCACAGCAAATGCAATCATGTAAATCACCCATCTTTCTCACTAGCATGGATACTTGTAGTAGTTCAGGCATCTGAGAGCAAGATTGTAATTTATGAAATTATTTTTTAGAGCATTGTATCACCAGTGTCCATATATGTATTAGATTGCAATTCTAGCATTAATGTGATTTTTATAGCGATATCACTTGTGGCAAACTTGTTAATTTTGGATTTTTTTCCAGTATGCTGTTCTTTGCTATGTATTGTGTGTGTGTGTGTGTGTGTGTGTGTTAGTCTTTACCTGTATCACACTGCTAGGTAGTACTTACTGTTGTTTTCAAAGACAAACTTCTTTAACCGCTTGGATAAATTTTAAACATTATCCTGTATTTCATATAAACAAAAGCTTTGCTTGGGAAAGATATAAACCTAATGTAGAATTACTAGGTATGAATGACACTGAACATTGCTTTAAAAAAATCAAGGGCTACAGTATATGAATGTGTGCTATTGTGTCACACTGTATTTAATTATCCCGTAATACAGAGCAATAGAATTCTTAAAAAGATTGTTTACTTAAAACTTGCTTAGTTTTACCTATTCTCAAATCAGTGAGATTTTTTCCCCTTTTAAGGTGGAGGAGAAATCAATGCGGATCAAATTTGGAATTATTTTTGAATCTTGATCTTCAGGTTAGACTTCTTAGGAAGCTAGGTAGTTCTTAATGACTGCTAATTATGGCAGCTATTTACTGTGATTTTTCACCATTTAAAAAAACTCAAGGTACTATATGAAACTTCACATCTTTTTGATAATCAAGTACCACACTGGCTGGTAACTAGAATAACTCTTACTCCACTTTTTTCTAACTTTCTGGAAACCTACTAGAGGCTAAAATTATCAGGTGTTCTTAAATGTTCTTATTGGAAAAGGGAAAGGTAACTTTCTTGCAGAATGAAGCAGAAAATGAATTTTGAATTTACTAATTAGTCTGCAGATAAGTTAATTCAGGATAGTTTTTCCTTACTTGTGCATGCTTTTCTTAAAACCGTATGCAGAAATCTGTTTCTTCAAAGCATACTTGAATATACAGGGACACTTTTTGAAATGTTTTGGCATCTACCAAGTAAGGACTCTGCATATCTTTAAAAAAAGCTTTTGTTTCTAACTGTTTTTCCTGAAACAATTTCACAGGATTTAAATATCTTTCATGAAATATGGCAGAGGCAATACTTTGTAAGCATTTTTCATGCTTCTAGGAAGTGGGTAATTATCTCCTTTTCACCTCTCTTTAGAAGAGGAAAAACACTGGTAGGAAGTAGAATGCTGTAAAGTTCAAAACATGGTTCTAGTTTCAGTAGTATGTGCAGCTGTTACTCTTTCAGTACAAATGGCTTTTGTATCAAATATATACTTAATATTTTCTTGCTTAGTGTTAAACTCCTGAAAAATATTACTGACTCGATTTTTCCCATGTACATCAACCCAACAGTTATCCCTCATGAAATCTAAGAAACTGTTTTCTTTAGTTATGTTGCCTTCTAAGGTGGGGGGTTTTTGTACAAATATCTGAAGCTAAGTTATTACCTCTAGAGATAAAATGAGCTGGATTGTTGAGTCAGTTATAGGTGTGTTGCCTGTTTAGTATGGCTGAATGTGTCACTAATTGGAGAAGGAAATAGTAACATTTGCATTTTATATTAAATAATCACACACTGATTAAAATAGATGCTGCATAAAATGCCTTCTGTTGTAGTCATCTACAGTAATGACTTCAGATTGTATAGTTATTCAAATTTCATGTTGCTGCAGTGACACTAAGTTTGACACCAGATGCATCATGTAGCAAAGGTATTTGAATATTCTTTGCCATAGATAATCACTAAAATGTGCACTACTGTCAGACTTCTTGAATGGTTTTTAAGAAAAAGTCTCTATTTTCAATGTTGCATATTACTTCAATTTGTAATTTTAGAAGTTGATCTTTAGTTTGGTGATAAAATGGACTTCTACTTTGCAGATTGTGAACACTGATCAGTTACTGTTATTAGTCCTTAAGGTAAAATGAGGTTAAAAACATACCAGTCACTGAATGTCATACATACCTAGACGTAGGTAACATTTTTACAAAGCTGTAATAAAATAAAGCAAGCAGCACCTTTTTTTTTATTGCTCTTTTCAGCACTTTTCAGAATTAAAGTATCTGAATAGAGGGGAAAAAAAATACTCCCCTAATCACAGCTATGGATGACTTGTGTACTACCAAAAAAAGTCCAGCTAGAATAGAAAAGTTGAACTACTGAAGTTCTGAATCTGCATTAACAGTCTGGATACTTTTAGTTTGGTGTTGCCTGTCTAGGACCACAAGTACACTATTAATTACAAAGATAGTAATACCACAATGCTAGAACACTGCAATTCAAGCTGTAAGTAAAAGTATCAGTATGTGTACATCTGATTTTTATGACAAATCGTGGTATGAGGGAATTTTATGTTGCTGTTATGCAGTTTTTAATACAAAGGAAAGATGGGTGGATCTTATGTATTCAATTTGTTTGGAAGTATTCGAGATCTACTTTAACGGGTCTGTTATCAGACAGCTGTCTTGTCCATGCTCACTTTATACTGAAGATGTCAATAGTATTCAAGTGATACAGGAATATATATGCTGTCTTTAACTTCTGATTTTAAGCTACTTTAAATAGCTGTTATTCTCTTCAGTGGACTACTTAAAATGTACACTTTGAAGCAAACTCCAAATAAAAATGTGGATAGAAAGATGTGTTGAGAAAGTATAACTAATGTAAAGCTGGCATTGTTGCTTTCCCCCCAAGGTTTAATGCATGTGCACAATAAGCTTGTGGACCCACTGTACAGTATGAAAGAAAACTGAAAGAAGAATTGAAGAGGAACTCCATGTGGGTCAACAGCAACAGTTTTAGGTAGCAGATGAGTTCACTGCTATGCAATATGCTGAAAACTGTTTAAAATGGGGAATCCTAGGTACTGTATTTTTTAAAAGGTCCAATATCTGTACATTCACATTCCATCTGTTTGCTGTGTTGTGCATTTTGCTTTAACGTTTGGAACTCTGTTGTTGGCTGGTACATAACTAAATGGAACAGAACAAACCTGTGGGAGACTGCATGTTATGTAGGGGGGAAAAGCAGAGCTCTTAATTCTAGCACAGCAATGTAATGCATCTGCCTTGTGTTAGAGAAAATGGCATTTTATTTCCAGGAATTTGTAATTTTTGGCTTGATAAGTATACCTACCTTTTGCATTTGTGTCTAGGCAGAATGGTTTTGGCCTTTGTCAATACTATGGACTTGTAATAGTTGTACAATTTCTACTATGAAATGTTCTGTTTACATATATCTAATGTACATTGTGCTTTTGCACTTGGTTGCCTTAAATTTATCTTAAACAGTTTTTGGGCATCTCAAGTCCTGCTGTACAATTCAGGCAAAAGTACAGAAACAGTGCCTAAAAATGCACCAAATTCTTGAAAGTTATAACTTAATCCACAGATAAAAATACTAAACTTCTGCCATAGCACTTTTTCTTCTCATGTATTTCAAATTACTTTAGGATTTTTATATTTTTGGTAATTGAGCTTTATAAATAAGGAAAAATCTAAATGTTCCTTTCTGGGGGTACCTGTTTAATTGTACCATTGATGCTACTATTAAATGCCTGAAAAGAGGTTAATTTACAGGAATATAATGTCTGCAAGTTTAATACATGATCATTTAAAGTCAACTGTTAATCACTTTGCAATAGTTACCTCTCATTGTATCATTATAAACATGAGCTGTTACAAGGAATGTTATTTCCTACTTTCAATATAAGTAAAACTTAAATATAAATCTGTAATTTCAAAATTGTTTTGTTTCTAATACAAATTCTGACATGAATAAATACTTCAGGCTTTTATGGAGAGGTTAGGGATTTTGTGCCTTCTTCCCCCTAAGGAGGANNNNTTGTAGAACATGGTGATGAGGAGCATGCCCTTGTGTGAAATTCTTACTGGAAGAAAGTGCAACAAATCATAACTTCAACAATTTAACTTTTCACCTAGAGAGATGATAGGCAGGTAGCCTTTATTACAAACCACATTAATCCTGTTTTACAGTTGAGAAAGAATACTGGCCTAATAGGCCCAGTGGCTGCAGTAACAGGAATTTGGCCTAAGTCCCTGGGATGGAATAAACAAACAAAGTGCCCAGGCTGTGCACCTGGGAAGCAGCCTTGCTGAAAGGGACCTGGTGGACAGCAAGCTGAACATGAGTCAGCTGCTGCAGCAACAAAAGCAAATCAGATCCTGGGCTGCATCCACTGGGGAATTAGTAGCAGAGAGAGATGTGATCATCCCACCCTGAGTGCTTGTCAGGCTGCACCTGGAGTACTGTGTCCAGTCCTATCCCCACAATTCAAGAAAGATACAGACAGACTGGAGAGGGTTCAAAGGAGGGCTGCAAAGAGCTGGAGAACCTGCTCTATGAGGAGTTAGGTCTTTTATCCCTGGAGAAGAGAATGCTCAGGGGGAACCTCATCACAGTATTCCAGTATTTAAAGGGTGACTACAAAGAGGACAGAAGCTCTCTTTTCACAGGGAGCCACATGAAGAAAGCAAGGGGCAACAGGTACAAGTTGCACTGGGAAAGGTTTCATTGCAACTAAGAGAAAATTTTTTATAGTAAGAACAATCACTCACTATCACAACCTCTGCAGGGATGTGGTAGATTCCCCACTGTTGGAGGCTTTCAAGATGCGACTGGACAGAGTGCTAGATGATCGTATCTAGGCTCACCTTTCCCGTAAAGGGTGGATCAGGTGGTCTTTCAAGGTCCCTTCAAACTTGGACTGTTCTGTGATTCCATAAAATTAGAAAAGGATGGAAGAGTCTGTCTCAAGCACTGTAATGTTTCAGTTCTTAGCAGTAAATTGAACAAGCACAGATTTAAAACAGGCCTTCAGGTTTAAGACACAACTTTTGCACTTGCATTTTTGAAGTGTAATGCAACATTGGGGGGAAAAAGTTTAAAAGCCTGTGCTTCAGGAGAACACTGTTACATGTAGCATATGGCCCACAAAATGCATTGTTAGCTGTAAAAACTAAGAATGGCAAGACTAAGACTTTGCTTTGTAAAGTAAACACTTGTATTACAAAAAGTGTCAGACTAAAAATAATCTTGTCTGAGTGGGGCTGAGACTGTTTCTGCCTCTTTACATGAATAGTCTTCAGTTGTTCTCCAGTTAGCTTCTGTTGTTAAACTTTTTTCTAAAGTATGAATTCTACTGCATGTAGAATTCTACTCTAGGCTCTGTAAATTAATGACTTCATTTTTTGTTACACTACTACACTGTTTCTATCATTTCAGTCCTTAAGATACCTCCAACTACTTTCTTATGAAATACCAGTTCTTCAATGACAGTACCTTCCAAACTTGTCAACTACTAAAAATAAGTCAACACTGTAAGTTACAGTAAGTGTTACCTGTTACCCTGCAGTCCATTGTTTAAAACCTAAATGGCAAAACAAGCATTTTCAAGTCCAGTAAGCCTGGCACATGTACTTTAGCATTTTATTCTCCTTTTTCTCAGTAAGATTTTAAAGTATGTTTCAAGGGAGGGGAAGAGAAAGAAAAAAAAGTATATGACTAGATAGTTTTTGACACAAAATGATCTGATTCTAATACTTCATTTACTGTTCTAACAGTAACAGTACTAATGAGTTCATTTAAAGTCCTTGCTCTCAAAACTGACATCATGTACAAGTCCTCTCAGGATAGGACTATAAATTTGTATTATTTCTGCTTCAGATGACTATAATAAGGCTAAAAGACTGAGTTGTTCTAGTCTCATTCCCAAGGCAACTTTATCCATGCATATAACTTTCATTTCATTAGGTAACATATTTCATATGTTATACTCAGCAAGTTCATGAAAGATTTACTATGTGGATAATCTCTAGCTTACCTTTAGCTTCTGCCTTATTCCTCAATACAGAGCCAGTACTTTCTCTCTTTTAGGACTATTTAAAGGGGAAAAAAATAGAAAAAAGTTTTGCTTTAGTTCCTTTACTCTTAGCACATATTACTATATCTGTAC
>WAAD01033124.1:18657-76344 GCA_013389945.1 Fregata magnificens | reverse complement strand
CCCGCCCCCGCTGCCGGCCTCGGCGGCCGCTGCCGTGAAGACACAGTGCCACCTCCCGGCCACGCCGCGCCCCGGAGGGAAGAGGACGGGGGAAACTCCTCTGGGGAGGGGATGGGGTGCCGCCAAAAAGCACTGAGCAGCGGGCTGCAGGAGGTGCGGGGGGGGCTGGCTCTGCAGGGACGGGGGAGGATATGGCTGGGCGGTTTTGCAGCCACGATGTAGGCCGGGGGGTTGAGGAAATGCAGCCTGGCTGGCAAGTAATGGCGAGCATACACAATATTGATGAGGGGGACTCCCCCCCGCCGTACACACACACAGACCCTCTGAAATACTTGCTGAATCCTTGTTTGGAAATTTTTCAGGAGCTTCTGGTTTTACCAGAAAAACCTCCCTCCATTACTCACTGCTCCCTCAAATCGACTGGGGCATCCTGAAGCAGCAGGGCAGGCAGGGAGCTGCAGGCCAAGGATAGTCCCAGCGGCCTTGCATGGGAAGGGGCATCCCTACCCAAACCAGAAAACATGCAGCTATGGGGAAGCCGCCGCTCTGCAAATACTGGCTAAAGGCAGAGGCGGGAAAGAGCAGTCTGAAAAGCAGCCAAAGTCCGTGGCCCTTTGAACTTGCATCATGCCAGCCAGGGGAACCAGCCAACTTTCAGTGCAAAGAGCCCCCCCAGCTGTGGCTGAGCAGCACAGCCAGGAATGGATGTGTGTGTGGGGGTGGGGGGGGTGGGGTGGGTTGGGGGTGGTGTATGTCGGTGTGTGTGTCCCAAGAAGGTGTGTGTTTCCGAAGGCGAAAAGGTGTTTTTAGATGGAGGCAATGTGGGACATCAGTGCACATCTGCATATGGTTGAAAGGGGTGGGGTTGCACACTGCCGCAGCAAGAGCCCAGAGCAGGACTAGTGGACCCAAAGCTCAGGTGCTCATCTGGAGTACCAGGAACCAGACACATGGGGCAACTTGAAACTCAAGTGGGAAATCCCAGTTAGCAATATCACTGCACGGGGATGAACCTGTACACTGAACTAGTACTTCAAAGAGGACAGGGAAGCTCAGTCAATTTGGACTCTGAAATGGTCCAAGGTAACCAGTACTGATGCAATTGTGTGTTCATACTGTAATGGCACTGGACACACATGCACGCACACGCGCACGCACACACCCACACCCACACACCCCCCTTTGCTCCAGAACAAGAGAATTTGGGAATTCCTCCTGGCAAGGAGGAGCTTTGCTTCCCCCAGCCAGTGCCTTTTGCTACCAGGCAGCCTCTGACAGTCCAGGCTGATAAACCAGTGAACTGGTGGCAGTACACTGGTGATATTATTATGATTATGTAGCAATAGGAGTAAGAGATAAGCTTGCAATATGAATAGAAAAAGCAGGGGGTAGGAGGAGTCAAAATAGATAATTACGAGGATCTGGCATGAGCAGTATTTTGCATACCCAGTATTTCACTTTGCCTTACCATTGCTGTCAGGGTGGAGTGAACAGAGGGTGTAGTACATACGAAAAGGGATGGAAGCAGGGAAAAAAAAGACTAAATGCATGTAAAAGCCACAGAGGAGGAAAAAACATTGATCAAAGGCTAGTGAAAAGAGAAGGAAAAAAGAAAGAAAAAGGAAGGCACAAAAAAATGAGAGAAGAAAATAGTTTATGACTTTGGATGCCACAGTTATTTTGGCCAGCCTTAGGACATGCATTTTAAGCTTTTTAAAATCTAGTTGAAAAACATACCAGGTAGTGAGGCATGGTGTGTGGGGCAAGTAAACAAGACCAGTTGCTGGAGGTTGTCCTGCCTTGCACAGGGACTACTATAATCAGTGTTGCCACCATCCGCATCTCACTGGTTTTTTTTTTTTCCAAGGTGGCCTTCAATGTCCCTATCATGGGTAGGACCGTGCCATTTGCTGCACAAACACAGGACTCAAAATACTGCCTGCCATAGTGAACTTATTGGCTGAGCAGTTAAAAAATAGTAGTTTTTATACTGCTGACAATTACCAAAGTTTTAACCTCCCTTTCTCCTACTGCCCCCTCTCTCCTTGTCCCAACCTGCTGCCACAGTGTCAGCAGGGCCCAGTGTGTTATGTGTGTATTGCATTTGGCTGCTTACCTTGACCTGCCAGCCCATACCACAGGCTTGCTGGTCACTTCAGAAAGTAACTTTCTACCCCTGAGTGCAGCCGCAGGATGCACTAACAAGCAGCTCTTCTGAAAAAGGTATGTATTCATGCCCAAAGCACTGCGTTACTTCAGATGCACATTATACAGTCGATAATTTCAGCGGGCTGGACTCTGACTCCACGGTCATGGGGTTCAACATGTGTTTGGACTGAAATCCCTGAAAGTGGCTCCACTCAGTTTCCCTACTATAAGGCTGATCGGATTTCGCAGCTCTTGGATTTTGTAAATACCAATAATTCACTGTAAGTCTTTGTTAGTATTCACCAATCTGAGTTTGCACTGGTGCATGCAGTAAACTTTCCCTCAAGGCTAAAATAACTGTAAAGAGATGATTTCTCTATTCAACAGAATTTATCTTCATCACAAAAATATAGCAAGATTATCTGCCTTGACATAGCTTGTCTTGGCACAGATTTCATCTTTCCAAATAACAAGATAGATACTTGACCGTTTTTTTTTTTTTCACCTGCCCTCCGGTATTGGGCTACAGCTTTCCATTATTCCTTCAACCCCTTTGGTGACCCTTTCTAAGCCCAAACTGGGCTTTTTTATATCAAGCCTTTACCAACCTTTTCTGAAATCACTCATGCCCCCCCCCCCTTCCCCTGGTAGCTCTCCACAGCTGACACTATATACAAGCACACATACATCTTCCACAGTTCTTCTGCATCCTCCTGCCCTCAAGCTCTAACCTACTCTTCCGTGCTCCTTTTCTTCCTTTACCTTCTTCCCTTTCTCCATGTCCAGACTCATATCCCAGTGTGAGGTTCGTTCAGCTAACTCCTGTCTCACACTTCCTTTACACTGGGTCTATCTCTCCAGTGTCTGGTGTCTGGAGTGATGTCTCCTGCTCTCTGACCTCTTGGATGCAGCCCAAAAGGTCCTACTAAAGGACAAATCCCTCAGCTGCTGTGCTGTGTCACAGCCCTCCCTGGCTCGTGTCTGGCATCCAAAGAGCGGATCCCGGAGAACATCTGATCTCTGGTCACGTGGAGCGAGCCCCGATGGGAAACCCACCTGAGGCTGCACATGCACACAGCGGTGGGAATGGACGGGGGGGAGGCTGAACCAAAGATGACATGTCGACGTGCAAAAGTGAAAACAGCGGCTGATGTTGATCAGGAGGAGGAAGGCTGTTAATTCAAAGCATGCCGCTCGTCCACTTTGGGTGCAGATAGAAACAATATGCTGGAGAGCCGCTACACACCAGGGTGGGACTCGCAGGGGCTGGCCAGCGTGGAGTGGCTTGTCCATGTGCCAGGGGGGGGTGGGGGGGGCGTGTAGGGAGAACGCCCCCTTGGCACAGTGTCCGGGGGAGGGAGCTGGGGAAGAGGGGGAAGGGGATGGCTTTGCCTCACTTGCTCCACTTTAAATACCTTTGCACGGAGCTCTGGCCACTGTAGCGAGGTCAGAAGGCTTCACCTGCAGCGGCGAAGGGGCCTCCCTGCGTGGGCATCGCTGCCTCTGCAACATGGACGCACAGCACTGCAAAATGAATGGCGACCCTTTCCAGGTAAGTGATGGGGTCTGTGTTCCAGATCTTTGCAGGGGGGCCTGTGGCTGCCTCCCTCCTGCTCCTCATGCTTGCAAATCTTGTTCCCCGCTCTCTGAGAGGCAGTGTGACCCAAGATGGGAGGAAACAACACGCCTGTCTTGATGCTTTGCGGTGCCTGTTTGCCACCGTTCTCCCTTTTGGCAGCCGGCGTACTTGTCTGTTATTAATTGTGCTCACAAAAATGCACTGAGAATGAAAATGAACATTGCAACAGTATCCTTGCATATATAGCAAATAGAAGAAGAAGCAGAAAAGACCAGCAGCTAATTAGAGGTCTTAAACCTGTGTGATGAAAAGAAAGTCGTCCTCTTCTGTTAAAGGAAAGCGGCTAAAGTTACGTCCTCTTCTGGTGGAGCTATTTGTTAAATTTTGGGACTCTGACATCTCCTTTTTTAACATTTAGTGACTTATCTTGAACCCTTTGCTTTCAAAAATACAGGAAAGTCCTGAAGCCCATCCTTTTGATTACAGGCACTATAGTTACTGCAGGGGCAAGTGACATAACTTGAGGACAGCATGGTTAATTATTAGGACCAAATTTTGCATATATGTGTCCTATTCAATGCTGCTGAAGCCAGAGACAGGTTGTGGAAGATGTGGCAGGAAAAAAGAAAGCAGGGCGGGGAGGGCTTCAGTTTCTACAAGCCGTTTTAAGAGCAGAGCAGCAAGGAAGCCTGGTTTCCTACTGCTTTTTGTGTGAGGCTGAACTCTCACAATAATTTTCCAGGGTCTCACCTTGCTACTTTTCCAAGTTGTGTAATTGCTTGGTCCCAATGAGATCTGTGGGAGCTGAGCATCTAAATGCCTTAAGAAATCTGACTTGGAAACTAGTTCCATCTTCAGAAGTAACTTAGGAATCTGATTTCCTTTGAAATATTTTTTTTTTTCCTGATTTTTTCCCTATTATTTTGTACATCTCGTAAGCCTGGAATTTGCCACATAGAGGTGAAATTTTTCTCTCACTGAAACTGCAAGCCAAACTCCCCCTGGCTTTAACAGTATTGGAATTCACTCTGAAGGGCTTTATCTAACCTGCTCAGAAATGGATTAGAAGGCTGACAGGTCTGTGTTACTGATCTCCAACACTGCCACGTGTCAGGAAGGCAATGCCAATCTGTGCGAAGTGGTTAACTAAAAATGCATGTTTGCATTGCACTCAGGTAAGCCCCTCCTTGCATCTACACATCACCTACCTTTGAGATTGTGGTAGGTCCCGGAATGGATGTTCATTTTGTCAATTGGTTCTTACTTTACTTCTTGAAAAAAAAAGGAGCTGGAAGAAAATTAGAGCTTGATTTATCCCACACTACATTTAAAAATCACATATACATGCCATATAGGCAATATTTCAATGACAATGAAACAATTTGTTCAACTCTTAGTCATAATCACAGTCGTAACAGAACAGTAGAACTACCCCAAAGCTGCAGTTCCTATCTATGTAACAGATATACAAGATAAAAACCCAAGAAATTAGAATTAGAATTGAGAACGGAAAAACTGTGATCAACAGTTAAAACTACGCATAGGTACTACAAAAAGCTCAGCAATAAATGTGCCTGTGTGTATGTTGATGCATATTACCTCCAGTGTATATGTTGATGCATATTGTCCCCAGTGTGTAGTGATGCATATTGCCTCCATATATATTGATAAGAACTAGGTACCAGGAAAACAATAATTTTACTCTTCTTTCCCCTTGCAATGAAAGCTGTCATCTTTGTGGACGGACTCAGGCATGAACAAACGTTTGTACAAAGATTTTCCAGTGAACTGAGTGCCTATGCAGATGTCCAAGAAGTTAAGCAAGTATCACTCTGTTTGCAGGATTAGTGTCTACTCCCTACTGCAATGTGTCTTACTTTTAAGCACCAACGTAATCAATTTACGAGAGTCGGAAAATGAGTCAGGACAGATTGAAAGTGGCTGATCACAACACATCAAGGCTAGTGACCACTGAGAATCTAACTGGGTTGGAAAGAAGGTTTTTAAGGCATTTTGGGGTAATTTCGTGGTATAAAGATATCAATTAACATCAGAATTACCTTGCAGGACTTGAACCTTGCATTATATCCCCTGCAGGTGTCCAAACCACAAATTCTTCCTTTGTCACACAGATTCAGGTCAACCTGCCTAGAAGTTGGTCCTTGTGGCATGCCTTGGCAAGGGTATTTTAAATACTTAACTGCATGGCTTTCAAAACAGTTCCAGTGCAGACCATGAAAATCAAATTCTCGGTCCATCGGGCAGACACTGGTGTAGCACAGTTCTGTCCTTAAGATCAGTTTTGGTTGTGATGGGGGAAAACAGCAGGGCAAAGCAATGCATGGACAGTATGTCAGACGATGATTTTGGTTACATTAACTACCATAAAATTTCTGGACTACTGACGTTTAGTTTGCCTTTTGGCAGACTCCTGACATTGTTTTCACTTGTGGTTGCTTCAGGTGTAAATGGGTTTCATTAGCCAGCTGCCACATCACTCCTGACTGCTTTTGCTTTTGGTCCTCACCATGTAAGAGCTGGGCTGGCTCCCTGGCTGATTGAGGACCCAGGAAACACAGAGATGCTGTGGGAAGTGTCACAGTTGTACAGGCAACAATCTTCTCTCTGGTGCATAAAACCAGTATTTCTACTACAGTTCCCACTAGAGGTTCCCCATAAAGGTGGAAAACATTCAGATAACCTTTGCAACCTCTGAAAATAAAACCAGATAGAAAAATCTGTTGCTAGTGTCTGGCAATGAATTCTCAGGTTAGCAGCAGCCTCAGAGACACTGGAAGAATCAGCAATTATTTACTTTACAGAAGAAGGCAGTTCCTTATAACGCTGCCTCAGAAAATGTAGTCTCACCAAGAGCTTTACGGCTTCAGGGCAGCTGGATTTGATTATTAATTTGTCTGCTACAAAGGCTGTCTTTTCTAAGGACAATATTTGGGAACTGAGACTCTTTATAGCCTGATTTATATGTTAAATTAAGCAACAGCTATAATGAGGACAGGCTCTGACTGAAAATACAGATCTTCAAAAAGAAAAATTGAATGGATACCTTGAGTCAAGTTTTGGCCCAGGACTTGTTCCATCAGTATCCATCTGTGTTGCAGATGTCTGGTGTGATCGTTGAAATACCAACCAGGGGCAATTTGCCCAAGGCCAGTAGACGTTAAAAAAACCCTAACAAATAAGGCATTAATGTGACTTCCAAAAGTTTGTGATGGTTGTTTATCAAATTTACTCTGACATCAGAAAAATTAAGCTATTCTGGAAATCTCAGCAGGCACTTACCTGCCATGTCGCGTACCCAGATAATTTTGAAAATCTGGCCCCACTCCAGGATTCAGTTTCCTGTTTCTGAAGTGGTCAAATAGCTCTTCTCTACTTAACAGGGGTTTTGCGAAAAGAAACACATGTACTGAGACATACTAAGATGTTCTGGTAATGAGAACCATGGAAATAATTAAAATAAACATTCTCCTTGCTTGGGAATACTGGAAATTGCCTTTTGGAATTTGCAGAGCAGAAAATCAATGAGAGAAAGGGAACAAACATAAATGAAAACATGTCTTGCCCTAACTCAGTCTTTACTCACTGTGGGATTTAGGAAAGATCTAAACGTTTGCTCCAAAATTTTTCCCTGTTTTTTTTTTTGTTTGGTTTGTTTTGGTTTTTTTTTTTTGTTTTTTGTTGTTGTTGTTGTTATTTTGTTTTTAAAACAGCTTCCATATCCCTCTAGTGAATACCACCTCTCCTGGAGCTACCTGGAAGGTACAAGCAGAACTGAAGGGAAACATAGATAATGGCCTGCATCTCTGCACAGAGCTCATCTACATTGCTCTGCTTAATCCTGAGCATTAATGAAAAGAAAGCCTGAGGGAAGGTCTTTGCACTCTAGCTGAAACCAAAGTGCAGTAATGTTTCCAGTCATCCCTGAACTTGATATATGTGAGAGATGAAGCAAGACAGAGATGATATTAGGTTATTTTCATGTCCTTTTTGACTACCTCACTCCCACATGGGCCCTAGTTTGAGAGAAGGGATTTGTGTCTGTACCAACATAAATCAGAGCAGCCCCAGGGCTGCTCTACTTCTGGTAGCAACTGTGGCCTTGATTCCCACTTAAAGCAACTTTATAGCCTCTTTACATTGCTGATGCTATGCAAAAGGGAAATGGAGCAAAGCAAAACTGACTCCTAGGGTGAATGTACATTTTTGTTTGTTTGTTTTCTTTTCTTTCAGGAATCTATGTACATTGAAGAGTCCTCAAATAAAAACGGTGTGATCTCTCTGATTTTCTCTCTGAAAGAAGAAGTTGGGGCACTGGCTAAAGTTCTGCGCACATTTGAGGTAAACATTTTCCTTCAGAAGACCTGACCAGGTCTTTATATTCTTGCATTGCAGCAACATTTGCTGAGGGTATTTGTGGTCACGTCTGTAATCCCATTTCATTGCCATAATGGGGGAAACAAGCATGCATTTCTTTTCTGGGTTTAAAATCACTTAAAGTCCTGGAGCAGAAGTGGCCTTTTAAAGTTAAAATTTGACTTCAAACTTCTAAATTAAAACCTTTACTTTTAACTGATATGAGAGTGAAGAAGCATTTTGTCCATTTAAGAAGGAAATATTCCAATGTAACTGCTTGAGTAAGAGGTAGAAGTGAATTGGGCCATACCCTGATATTGATGTCTGACTATGCATATGTGTATGTGTATGTATATGTAGATGTATTTCTATTTCTATTTCTATTTCTATTTCTATTTATATTTATATTTATATTTATATTTATTTATATTTAGAAAGGCGAGTATAACCTCAAGTTGAGCTGTGTGACTCATAGTGCACATGTTGCAGAAAGTATTTCTACTGCGGGCAGCTACCATCCTCTTAGCCCTTGTTTACCTCAGTAAATCTGATATAAATAAGCCCACCATCTCCCACTGTTGGTACTTCTACAGAGAGGGTAGACGGTACCTACAAAACAGCATAAAAATGGCAGCATTTTGCACTTTGCTCATCCCAAATGAAGCTTGTACTGACTGATTTGGAAAACTTTTGAGGAAACAAAGAGCCATTTACCTTTCAGGACATTGTGTGCCTATTTATTCTTCCAGAAATATTTCCCAGATGTCACGGATGCTGTTTAAAAAGTACAAAATCCTTGCAATTCAGGATGGCTGTGTTGCAACACACACAGCTGTGTACTCTGTGCTCCCAAGCAAATACACTCTGTATTGGTTTTGTGACTTTTTTTTTTTTTTTAAGAACATCATCATGTAATAGTTGTGACTGAAAGCAGCTCTTTCTATACAATACTGTAAAAAGTTGTGGCCTGCATACTTTCCATTTGTAAACTGAATTGGCTATGGAATGAAAGGTTTGTGTGGTATTAGTACAAATGAAAAATAATCGTGGGTTCTAGGACACATTTGATTCATTAAGATGAAGGGAAATTCATACCAATGACAGCAGAGCTCATCTAAATCTGTGAATTGACCATTGTAATACAGTCCTGCAAAATGTTCGTATGCCGGCTCTGTGCCTGTCTGTAGGTGAACTAAGGAGGTCTGTTGATATTCTTTTGTTAAATGCATTGCTCTCTACTAACCAAATTGCTATCAGCCTTAAAGGAAAATCTGCAAGGGAGCTAGTATAGGAAGGAGAGAAATAACCACTCCTTGCATACGACTCTTCTTGCCCTGAAGCAGGTACCTAAACTAACCTGGCTGAATCATGGTTTTCCCAAGTGACCCTGACAGCAACCAAGGGGATGGGGGTCAGCTAAAGATGTCTGCACTGTGATGGTTTCCCATCCCAATGAGGCCGATTCTTTCTGTGCAAACTTGCAGTCTCCCCCAGCACCAAGGTTTGACAAGAGACTGGCCATAGGAGCTCTTACGCCAGTTTTGCATGCTGTTGGCAATATAGTAGGGCTGGAGGGAAAGGATTTAACAGTACAAGCCTGACCTGCAGCTTCAGCTCCTCAGGGCTGTCATTAATGGATTCATGAGCGCTGGGGTGTGTAAATCAGAGTGGCCCTTGGGCTGTTCTGACTCAACGCAAAGGACCTCACCCTGTGTATAGCTGCATAAGACTCATGGACATGCACAGCTGAGGCAACCCCCCACCCTTCCCCACCCAGGCCATAATCATGGTGCCTCAGAGACACAGACTTTGTGCTCAGTGACAGCTGCAGCAGAGACGGGGAAGATGGTGATACACAGGGGAAGGGTGGGGACAAGGAGGAAGACATCGAGAGGGTTTTTTCCTCTTGTACCCCTTCCCTGCTTGATAGAATCAAGTGTGAGATGCACGTTAGCTACAGGAGTTGGTCCAGGCCCTCTGTTGGTGGGCTCCTCTGGGCAGGGAGACCCCTTGCCTTGTCCCCAGGGTTTCTGTCACCGGCTCGGTGTTGGCCTGGGGAAACACAGCGGGTTTGTCTCAGAGGGGTGGCACAGGGAGGAGATGTGGGGCCGGCTGCTCTGGCTGTCGCTGCCTCACACAACCACATGAAGTAGGAAAAAGGAAAACACAAAAGCCACAAAATATGATCAGACTGTTCCCCGGAGCAGACATGGCGCTGCAGCCGCTGGCCCCCGCAGAGGGCCAGACCTTGCGTGGCCGCTCATGCTGATGGCCATGCGTGGTGCGTTCAGAGCCCCTCTGATCCTTGCTGAGGCTGGGGGTTGCCCAGGCTGCCAGGGTCTCTCTGGGCACTCACACGCAGGAACACAGGCGGAGAGCACAGCTCAACCCTCTCCTCCTCCCAGCTTGTGCTTGGGAGTGATTAAGGGACAGTGCCCCCAGCACTGGCTTTGAGGATTTTGCCTCTTCTCTAGCCAATTTATAAAACCACTCTGGAACATGAAGAGGGGAGGAGGATTAAGAGAGCTGTAGATATAAAAGTCTTGAAAATAAACCCTCTCTCAAGACAGGGAAGAAAGCGTGGAAGTGAGATCCAGACTGAGACACAGGGAATTGAGGGGATACCTAAAGAAAGGAGAGATCTCATGGTGCCATTAGCAGCCAGGCTGCCTTTCTGTAAAGGAGGTGTCTGTGTGGGCCTGGGGAGGCTCATCCTCTCCTTGGTTTAAGGGCTGGAGCAAAAATTTCTGTTATTCTGGGAGGGCTGTTCAGTCACCCCTGTGTCCCTGCCCGGGATGCTGGAGCAGCTCTTCACTCCCAGGTTCACATCCTGCCCATGTTCTACTTCTGTGCTGGGGTGAAACTTGGCCAGGTGTTAGCCCCCACCACAACTTGATCTCCAAGGGGAGCAAGAGCCCAAAGGGAGCTGTGCTGTGCTCCAGCCTGACCCTGCACCTGGATAACAGGAGGTCCAGGACTGATGGCAAATCAAGCACCATGGCTGCTCCCCAGTCCAGACATAATCCATACTCGCCCAGCAGGCAAACCTCCCAGGGAAGGAAGTAGTCTCAAAATGTGGCCCAGATGAAGTGGGTAAGCCTCCATTGTGGACCAAGGTGGTCTGAAGGTAGGGGAGCCTCGTACCCAGGTAGGTGAAGGCACAAGGCCAGTGGCTATAGAGCGAGCGCTCACAGCACAGAATTGCATCCTGTAACCAAGACACCAAGTTTAAGAGAATTTCAATGTGTTTTGGGGAAACATTAATGTTTGTCCTACTCAAACATCCCTCATGCAGGTGACAGAGTGCTGCATGCTCTCACAAATGTTTTTTTTGCTCAAAGACCCCAACTCTTGTTTTCTGTTCAGATCCCAGTTGCACACAAGTATGTGGCTACATTGACAACTGTTGTTTTTCCTATGTAGCTTGAAGGATTTTTTTCTGAGCAATTGCCTCTATCTACTGAGCTCCTTATGTCTGCTGGTTTTATGTCCAAAATGTACTTCATTATATCCACTTTTTTCTTATGTTTACTCTTGATTCATATTTTCTCTAATGAGTTTCCGTGCTGGGCCAATGCATGATGTCCTAAAAGAGCAAGCAGACTGTATGGAAGAAGGGCTGGACCCTCAGAAGGGCTGGACCCTCAGAAGGGCAGGCATATATTTAAAGAAAGACTATACGGTTTTTTAAGCTGAAAGCATTTCTGTCTTTAAAAGCAAATCCAGACCATGTCTATGCAAGGGTTCGACATCCACTTTGGGTGGGAGGAGAGTCCTTTCCCAGTCTCACTCACAAAAATAAGCAGCACTCAGGAAGACCCCTCCAAACACCAGACCTCAGCAGGCGCCTAAGCTCTTCTGATCCCTGGTTCTTGTCTCCCCTCTGTGTTGCAAATCCTTGCCTGGCTGCATGAATCTGCTCCTCCTGGACTGCTCTGTACCCAGGGTGCCCTATACCACTGTTGGCAGTAGAATCCCTGCAGTCCCTTCTCCACCTTCCCTGTGGAGAGGCAGTGTCTGCAGGGCCAGACTCCCCCTCTGACATGTGCTGTAATGTAATAGCAGCTCAGTCATGCCCAGCAATAAGCAGATTGTTAAAACTGAATCCACTTTGCTTCCACACCAGCTGCTCTGTGTGTATACTGGGATGTGATAAAGATTCACTTTCTATTATCAAACCCAATTATTTTGCACTTGAAAAGCCTATTTGTTCATAATCTTTATCTGTCCTAGTGTGCATACAGCTTCTTTATGGGTTCTGCTTGCGCAACACCTCTGTCCTCATTGCAGGCTTGAGGGTGGCCGTAGAAACAGCATAAACGCACCAGCAGAGTCTTTACACCAGCTTTATTTTAATAGGACCCGCTGTACACTAAGGTACTGCTTGGTGCAGCCATATGCTGTTTATTTGTCTCATGCTATCGCAGAAGGTGATAGCTAGGAAGCCAAAACTCGAATAAATACCTTAGTCTGAAACAGAACATCACACATAAACAAAATATTATGCTTAAGATCAGGAAGACAGAATAGTTATTGTGGAGTTATGTTTCTTTTTTGATTTACTGGACAAATCAGCAAGTTACAGCATACAAGTCCAGGTCAGAAAAAGACAGAAATCTTCCAGGTTTCTTATCAAAACTGAAAAAGCAAAGCAGAGCATTTTGGGTTAAACCGAATGTTACACTTGATGGGAATGTTTATTTTTCTCTATAGTGATAAAAGCCTATTGAAATTGAGATCACTTTTTTAAACAACAACAAAGTCCATTCTGAAAGAAAAGAAGTGGGGGAAAAAAAAGTTGTCCCCCTCAAAGATTGGCGTTTCCAAAATTTAATCATTAAAAAACATCAGAACTAAACATTTCAATATGCAAAAAGGATTGCCCTCAGTTTTAATTGAAATTTTTCCACATGAATTTGTGAATACATTAATCTCTTCTGAAGTTCTTTTCCTGATGAAGACATTTCAGCTGTATTATGTGGCAAACATTGGGTTGGAATATATCACAAGTTTCCTCAACCCATTCTCAGAGAGGAGCCTTCCATCTTCTCTTCACTGACATGACCTTCCCAAATACAGAGCAGGTTTTCAGTTCAAGGTCCAGCTGTCAGTGGTGTTACTTACAGTGGGTAGGGTTCTGGCTCAAAAGCAGCCCCATTGATTTGCACTGAGTAGTACTCCTGCTCCTGGAGTAAGTTACTGCTCTGTGGGAGGACTGGATGAGAGTAATGGGCTGCACTAAATGAGACCCTGCGCTTTTGGAGCCAGCAAAGATGACTGTGCATTTTTTCTGTTTAGGAGCTTACTTTATTCAACAGAAAGTCCAAAATGACTGTTATCTCTTTGTCCCTCAGGAAGGTATTGGCGCTGCAGTGTTTTGGGTTGTTTCCAAATCAGGAGAAGCAAGCAGTCACTTTGGCCAGGGGGTGTGTTGGAGGTACCTGCAGTGATAGGTGAACAGGCCAGGCATGCCTCTCCCAAGAGACTTGTTTTTTCATCACAGTATGCATATGCACAGCTACAATCATTTTATTACACCTGAACTCACTGCTCCAAATCCATGTCCTCAGTCTGAGCTCTCTTTCCAAAACTCCTTGAGCTAGTAAATCAACATGAGTTTAAATAGAGGAGTGCCCTCTTGCTAGGTGCTTGTGCAGTGCTACATGTTGTCACATATGCTTTTGGGTTTGTCCTGCTCCATGTGTTTTGTGGCTAGATTGTGCTGAACACCTCATACCCAACTTTAGGGTTGGAGCAGAAGTGCTGAGTGATGGACACCAGGGGCTGCTCCAGGGCCCGCTGCCCTTTGGAGCTCTTTGCTGGCATGGGCCAGTTCTGGGTCCCCTTGCCTCTGTGAGCTTGTAATACAAGGAAGACCCTAGCAGATGTGAAGGAGAAGATGGGGAAGCACTGTCTTCCACTGAGAAGCAGGCCGTTAGACGGTAAAGCTGAACCAAATGGCTTCCTTTGCCTTCAATTTGGGAAACCATGGCTGAAGGCATTGCTGTAACTTCCTAACTCCCCTGATCTCCTGTGAAAATTAGGCACTGAGTTTCTACTTGTGTTTCTGAAAGTGTCCTCCCTCAAGAAGCCCTGAACTAGCCCATGTCAAGGGTTAAAAGAACATGTCACTTTTTTTTTGTATCAGGAAAATGCAAGTAAATCCTTGTTTTGGGAGATTTCACCCAAGTTCTCACTGAATGTTTATTAGTGGCACCGTAGCACTGTTGACTGTTCTTCATTTGGTATCAACGTGGGGTCTCCTGGCGAAGCCAAACTTACTTAATGACAACAGTCATGAAAACAAGCTGCAGATGGATGTCACAGCTGTACTTAGTTTTAGCAACCATATGCAGGAGCATTTAGTAATGTGTAAACAGAAGGACATATGAATGCCATGGGAAACAGTAGCCCATAACATTCCCAGAAAGTATCCATCCCCACTGAAAGCTTCCTCATGTAGCTATGAAAATACAACTTTTCTTTTCCAATGATCAGGCCACTAAACTGTCTGAGGGTGGGACTAAATTCTCTTGGTGGTGACCTCTGCAAGACTGCTGATGTAGTGCAACACCAGACTGGTTTGATCCCGCCGGTGTGGGGCAGCTGCAGCGTGGGAGAGGCTTGGTTGGGGTGGCATAACTGGAATAACCTGGGGAAGGGGCTGGATCTGCTTCACGGCCTCTGACAGGGAGCCAAGGCTGAGATCCAGCACCGTGGGGTAAGGCAGGCAGGGAGACGGGCAATCTCCTCCTGCACCCACCATTGCCTCTGTTGTAAAATGATATCTGTATTGCTAACCCGTCATTCAAAAATCATGACTTACACAAAATGGACTTAGTTCTAACTTGATTTTTGAGCTCTGAGAATGTCTTGAGACTTCTTTCTCTAATGGGGAGTGATAGAGATACAGTTAACCTGGATATTCAAATAATGAAAGCTGAGATCTTTCATCCTCAGGAGTGGAGGTTTTAAGAAAAAAAGCAAGAAATTTGGAATGACTTCTGCTAACTTCAAGGGATCTGACAATACTGTACCCCTGTGATCTCCATTAGGTGTTATACCTAATGTTACCCTCAGTCCTCAAGGCAAAATCTGTTCTGAATTGTTAATACTTGCTAAAAAGTATATTAGAAATGGTCAAGTATACTGCTTTGAAATAAATACCAAGATGAACAGCTACCCCTCCTCTACCAACACAGAGGTACTCCAGCAGGTACGTGGTTGTATCATAGGATGTGTCCGTGTAGGAGAGACTCAACCTCTATGCTGGTCATAAACCTGAGGAGAAGTAGGGAAGCACCAACCCGCTGCAAGTTCTTTGCAGCTGCAATGAATGATGGGGCAAATTCAGCAAAGGCACATCTAACCTCAAGCTATGGGCTCATCTGATTCCTACCAGTTCTAAAAGAGGAAAGGCAGAAGAGACCAATGTTAATAGTTCAGATATGAATCCAGTCTCAAACACATGACATCCCAGATCTTCCAAAACCAGTTAGATTAGGAGTTAGGTTCCATCAACAAAAAATAGCTCAGAAATCATGAAGTCCCATAAAATAAATACAGAATTTTTATTGGCTGTCTTTTGAGGGCATACATTGTCAAGGTTTCAAGCTCTACTAAAAACCACAGAGAGATTGAAAACTGCTCAAAATAAACAACTAAACCAAAAAAATGCCCCCATTCTCCTTTCTGAGGTAACCATTTGTCTCCAAAAGTTGGAGCTTTAAATAAAGCGTCAACTACTGGGAGAAACCTGACGCAATTGCAAGGTTTGACAATACTGAGGATACAAAAAAAATTTTGAACAATGTGAAACTATGAAGATTAAACACTAGATGGAGTAGTTGGACTAGAATGAAATTGAGATTTGTAAAGCAACTCTAGTAACAGAGCCACTGTAAATATTTTGAAACCGGGAGCTTAGGTGCAAGGCACAGCGTATGAGAGCATGTTTTTACAGGAGCACCAGTTCGGGGAGTTGGACGTATGAATTCTTGCTTTGAAAACAGTGACCAGAAGGGTTCTCCCTTCAGCTTCTCTGCCGTGAGGTCCTGAAACCTTGGCACAAGGAGGTAATGGGTTGGCTCTACACATTGCTGAGCTGCAGGCACCCCTCAAATAAACAGCAAACGAGCTTCACACTCTGCGGGAAGCTGTTTTGCTTATCCCAGGTGTAAGAAAGGAGGTGACTCTCTCCATGAGCTCTTTCCTTCCTGTCTTCTTTTTTTTTCCTTTTTCCCACTCTCTTAGGTTGTGGCAATACTTTGGGAGGCATTGATGCTCCTGCCTTAAGCATGCCTTGTGCCCACCCTGCAGCTTGTCTCTTCATTCCCAACCCCTGCATCACTCCCTCCATTTTGTGGGCACCGCTGTTTGTGCAGCTGCTCACTGAGCCAGACTGGAGAGCTGGTACAGCGGAAAAGTCACCTGGCCGAAAAAAAAGGATATAGTTGAAGTACCTGTGTGATCTCTCAAACAGCTCTGCTATCTCTGGGGAGGGATGCTGAGGCAGGGATGAACATTTGTGGATGGGGGAGGGAAGCAGGGGATAATGGCCACCAAAGAGACGTCCATGTTATCACAGCCTCTGCAAGACATAGAAAGCCCTAACAGGGCTGCACTGCTCTCCATGGTGCGGCCACGGCAAAGGGACGGGCAGGCCTCTGCGCCTGCTCTCTGTCAAAAGCTTTCCAGCCCCGTGTCATCTGAACTTCCAGCTCTGGGCCATCCCACCTCCCTGTGCCCCACCAAGCGCAGGGCACAATGTGCGGTCTGTTTGTGAAACGGGGCTTTGGAGGCCTAAAACAAATTGTCCTCGGGGCCCAGGACAGTGGCAGCCATTCTCTCCCCCAGACGGCCCCAGGAGGACAGCATCTCTCAAGAGCAGCAGTTGGTGAATGCGCTTTTGACCTTTTCAACTTATTGTATTGGTATCTAGCCAAACAATTTAAGTTCATCTGTAGCGTGCGACACTCAGGAAACAGAGGAATGACATGCATGCTGTTTCCTACCAAGTAATAAACTGCCTTTTGTGGTGGAATGAATGAGGCTTTTGCTACTGATGGCCAGATGTCCCCTGCACTGTGCAAGCACTGAGAGGAGCAAAGAAAACCTTAAAAGGCTTGAGAAGCTCAAACTAGAGGGAGGTACAGAAAAAAGCTTCCCTATTTCTTCCCTGTAGGTCACAAGTAGATCCACACAGCGTTTCTTTGTGGATGAAATCCTGACCACACTGCAGCAGGGGGTTTGACGCTGACACCAGCAGGGCCATCATTTCACCCCATGTAGTTTGGGGTCTTCTTAAGCCTGAAAGCAGCAAACTAGCAGCTTTTCCAGGGTGGCTGAGCACCGTGTGTCAGCTCCTCTTACTCTTCTGTGGTTGATCTTCAGGCCCAAATTTCCTCCAGGGGTTTGTCTATTCCTCCCGGGGGACAGAAGCCCAGACCTGGCTTCAGCGTGCCATGGCCGTGGCTCCAGTGTGAGCCTGACAGGAAGGTCAGGTGGTAAAGTCAGCACCAACTGAAATCCGTTTAAAAGGTTTTATCAAAATAAAAAAGAAAGTTATATTTTCATATTCAAATTACAGGGCTCAGGAGATTCAGCTAAACTGAGGTAGATTTTTCTGGGCTTGTGTTTAAGTGACTGGAAAAACAGGATTTTTAGCTACTTGTTGCTTTACACATTGACATGGTGGCATGTCTGAGGTCAGGTACCCACTGGCTGTAGCCATCAAAACTATAGTTGCCAATGATCCCTTCCTTCAGAGCTAGGAGGCACTGCTGCTGGTCAGTGAAGAAATTTGGTGAGATGGAATTTGAATTTCCGTTCTAAAGAAAAGACTTCTTTGTTGTGAGAGTGATCAGACTCGAGCAGGTTGCCCAGAGAGGCTGTGGAGTCTCCATCTGTGGAGCTACTCAAAACCCGACTGCACACAGTCCTGAGCAATCTGCTTTAGTGGACCCTGCCTGAGCAGACTGTTGCACTAGATGATCTCCAGAGGCTCCATCCAACCTCAGCGACTCTGCAATTCTGTGATTTTGTGATTCTGTGATTTAAACCACCTATGTTTTTATTTACACAAACCTGGACTACCTTCTTGGTGCAGATCCATGTTTCCCATTGGATCTCTGCCCAACACCTGTTCACAGCCCTGCAAACTGTGCAGGTGGCTTTGCAGAAGCTTATCTCACAGGGTACCCAGCTGCTTGCTTTTCCAACCTCCTTTCAAGATGCTCATAAATACAGCATTCGCTTTCTCATGAGAGGGTTCTCTACAGGTGGAATGCCTACTTCCCATGTTGTTCCTGGGGAAATCTTGTTGTTCACCCAGACAAGCTGCCTTTATGTACTTGCAGTCCTGGAGTCACCATTTACAATACAAAGCCTGTTTACAACTTGTATCCTCCTTCCACCTTTTTCAAAAGTTTCTGTACTGCATAGTCTTTATGTTGGTGCTCTGCACAAGGGTGAATCCCACATCCTTCTCGTTTTCCTTTTTGTCTCTCTCCCTGTTGTGAAAGTCCTCAGTCCAGTGGCCACCAGAATCAAGCCTCTGCTTTTGAGTTATTTGGATTGTATAGTATGGGTTGTTGACTAACACGTGAATTTTAGCTAGTCTTTGTGTCATATTTCTTCCCCCAAACCCTATGTAACCAAAATCTCATTTTCTCATAGGAAAAAGGTATAAACCTGACCCACATTGAGTCTCGACCTTCCCGTCTCAACAAAGATGAGTACGAGTTCTTCATTAACTTGGAAGGCAAGAATGTCCCAGCACTGGACAAGATCATCAAGTCCTTGAGAAATGATATCGGAGCAACGGTCCACGAGCTTTCACGAACAAAGAAGAAGGACACTGGTAAGGATACACTGACAAGGATAATATTGACAAGGAATATTTAAGTCACATACTTAAATGACTTCTTCTTCCTGTAGCAAAGGCGTTCTTCTTGGATCTGTATGGCTGCGTTTCTCTCCCTCTGCCTATTTTGCCTATGTTGTAAGCTTTTTCATATGAAGATTTTCTCTCAGTGTAAACTGCCATGCTCCATCTTTTGCCATGCTTTTGACTGGGTCTCCTGGGAACTGGTGTTATGTTGTTATGTTGTCATCTGTCTGGTTGGTTGGCAGCATGCACAGTCTCTTGACAGCCTTGTTGCAGTGGCTTGTTAGACTACCTACAGAAGTTAACAGGGATCAAAGGACGATTGGAGTTACAGGCTAAGGGCTCAACTTGTAAATCCCTAAGCAATGGTGCAGGAAGTTGTAGGTACATCTATCTTCTGCTCCCAGTCTCTGCCCTGTTTTAAAACAAGCAGCATTTATATACACAGCTTTTGGTAAGTCATGCAGGGTGGCAACTTTTGTTCTTGACACACACCTGTAAAGTGAAGGAATAACAGGGGTGCAGGTGGGACCCAAACTGCCATGTTTAACACAGATACGTTAGCTTATCAAGCCCAATGACATATTCCCTGAATCTCTGACTACCATCCCGTAGCTCTTGAACCACTGAGCGCTGAAAGCCACTGCAGGGCCTGTACACTTTTAGCCTTTTCCGATGTTCTCTGCCCACATGAGAACTTAGAAGAAGAGAGACAGCAAGGATCTCCATGTGGGATGCACTACATCCGCCTAGTTACTGTCTGCCCTAAGTCAGAAAGCCCACATAAACTCAATCACAATTTAAAAGGGCAAACTTTTCCAGCAAAATCTGCAGGTCCATGCATGGACTCGGCTTGTAGATGGTAGACCAATTCCCCTGAGAAATCTAGGCCTTGATCTGCCTCCTTTTCCCTCCCACCCCATCCCCATAATAAATCTATGCCTGTTCAGTACCCAGCAAAGTCAAGCCTCTACAGTGCCGTTTTGTGGAAAAATGTCTCCTATTGTAGACTGCCTTTCTCCTTCCTAAGGAAGGATGGCTCCCTGGAGTCCCAAGGGAGGTCACTAAGAGGGTGTCCTGGAGACATCTACAATGCCTGTGCATTGTGCGTCCCAGCTGGGGGACTGTCCTATCTTGAACACTTCTCCCAGAGGGCACTCAGGTGAAAAGAAGCTGTTTTTTAACTTTTACGTGATACACAGACCCTGTGAACCCAGTCAGATCTTGCCATCTTGTACAGTGAGTCCATTCAGAGTCAGTCCATACAGAGCCAGTGCTGATAGGTGAGTACATTACAATTATGATAGGGCACCTTAAAAATAGCTGTAAAATTTTAAATCAGAAGAGAGGGACAAAAGTCCTGCAAGGGGTTATGTGGTCTTTCCCCTGGCAAAAGGCAGGACTAGCTAAACCACAGTCTGTCCTGCGCGCTGGAGATTTCCCGGGCTCCACAGCTCTGCACTGCGGGGCTGCCCTGTTCTAACTCAGTCTCACTTGCTGCACTGAGAGCTGATGACTTCTCCTCCTGCCTGCCTTTGACACTGGGAATGGAAGATACTCTTCCTCTTTAGATCAGCGTTTTTGGTGTCTGGTGATGTATCCTGCCCAACCTCAGCCTTCTCTTCTCAGGGAACCTGGTTTCTGGGCTTGTGGCCAGTCTTGTTGCTCTTTTCTGGAGTGTCTCCAGTAGATTAGATAAAACCTAGGTGTAACTATGGGCTGTAAGGATTCTATTGGTCTGGTGAGCAATTTGTTAACTATTTATTAAACCAATTGTTGCTCATTTGCTGACTCTTTACAAACTGTTTATTCAATGGATCCTTCACACAAAGTCCAGCTGCCTTCCAGATTCTCCTCATTCAGGTAGGAACTGCTGGTAAAGGACAGCACAACAAAGCAAAAAGTGACAGTGAAGTGCTGTCGCAGTGCCTTCCCCCTTGCCAAATATCTCTGGGACCTCACAAATCAACCTGGCACAAACCTTTTGTAGGGGATGTGCAAAGACCCTGGCATGAAGTGGTGGCATCCTCATGGGGCAGGAAGAGGAATTGCCCTCCTTTGCTCCTGGGCTGGCATGCCCCTTTGAACACTTGGATTTACTTTCTGATTTTGGTCTCGTGGACCCCAGCTGCTGGCTGCTCCAGCCCCATCCTTGTGGGACCCTTGCACCTCTGGGCTGAGATGAGAGGAGGGGAGGAATAGTCCCCCAGGGAGACCATTCCCGCTGCTCCCTGCTGTCCCTCACACAGGTACATGTGAGTCCAACACCGTCCATCCACCTATCCACTTTTTGGGCTTGTGGATGCCCCTCACTCCTGCTATTGAAACTGGGGAGGCTCTGCCACCGACTTCGGTGGGAGCAGGAATAACTCTTTGTTCCTGGAAGAAATCCCAGGGAGGTCAGTCATAATTCTGCTTTCAGAGGGAAATAAGGACAGATTTTGTGAGTTGTCCATGCTCCTAATTCTCAGAGATTTTTGCGGGAGTTGAGGCTGCTCAGTACAGTGGTGGCTGCCCAGCATCCAGTCTGAGACATACTTAAATGCCTCTTCAGATAACAGATGTGATTTTAATAGGATTTCAGACTTTAAATACTTTAGGTCTGGATCTTCCTCTTCCTTCCTAGGAACAACATGAAAGGACATTAATGCCTTCTGGAGATCAGTGCTGGTAATCCTTTTAACGTTTCCTTTGTGTCCTACCCATGACATTACATTTGAAGATGAAAAAGAAGAAGGCAGATACTCTTTGGAGTCAGTTCTCTCCATTCATGAGACAGAGGGACAAAAGGCTGATTACATGATGTATGATCATGTCAAATCCAAGACGTTCTCTTTTGGGAGCTACAGGGCCTAGCAGGGCTTGCTATTACTTTTGTTTTTCTATTATTAAGAAGTTAATAATAAACTTTATTAAATAATAAAATTGTGCATAAGCATAGGCCAGAGTTGGATAGAGATACAGCTCTAAGTATCAGCCAAGAAAGGTTTGTGAGTGAAATTCTGACCTCACAGAAGTCAAAACTCCCATGGTCAGCTGTAGGATTAGGATTTCACTGCATGTTACTGTGTTGATCAAAGGATTTTTTGAGCTAGATTATCCTGTCAGTGCTGCAGAAAGGGACTTGATCCCCTTCTGTCTGAAAGGATAAGTTGTGTTTGCTAGTTTCAGTAATTCAGAAATAGTATAAAGTGGGAGCAATTTATTGCCAAAGAAAGAGAGGAAGATTGATATTTCTTTTTGCCCTTGCCCTTTCCCTTTTTCTTTTCTTTATTTTTTTTTCCATTTCAATTTCTCTCTTGAGTAGTAAGGGTCCAGTCAAACTGAAATCCTTAAAGAGCCATATTTTGAAAGGTCAAACAAGCCTTGCTTAGGGTATGAACTGTGGATGGCAAATTATGGGCTGAGGCAACGACACAGGGAGAGCCCTGGCAAGTCTGGTCGTAATACACAGATGTGATTTTGTGATATTTTATTCCTAAAACATAGAACGAGAGCAATATGCCTCCAGGGAGCAAAATCTCAGGAATAGGGTTTATGGGGACATTGTCATGCTCTTCTCAGTTGGCAGGTAAGGGCTGGGAAGGTTTTCTCCTGAAGGCAATCCAAGCTTCCAAGGGAATGATTCTTTCATCACTGCCTGAAGATGCTCTCAGCCGTTCTTTGCTAAGGCTTCACTTTGCTTATGTTCATGTTTTGAGAAAAAAATCCCTGTTTTACCCAGTTTCCTGTAGGAAGCACACAGTGCCATTCTTGAGACAGTGTTCTGTGGACAGTCAGAAAAAACTTCTTGCCTTGCCCCTTCTGGATAGTTCAGCATTAAACACATGTGTATGTGCTTTATTGGGCAAGGTATAAATGAACAGCGCTTTTTTTTTTTCTTTTATCTGAGCACTCTAACTGGTTTTAGGGTCTTCCCTCTCTTAAATGCAAAATGTGATTTTGGTTTCCCATTTACACACCAAAATAGTTACAAATACCAGCTTTGGATCAACAGTGTAATTTTAGTGGAGAGCAGGCCAGGAAAATGCTCTAAATTCAAAGGTAGTTTTAGAGCTTCAGATGAGATGGGCTAGCAGTCACTGGGCCAAAAGTCCTTTGTAGAGATGGAAAGATTTGTTGTGAAAACACAGTGCATCTTTTCATGGTTCTTTTTGGAAACAAGCTGGGTATCTGCAGAGCACTCGGAGCCCATGAATAAAAAGAATTAAATATTATTCTGTTGCAGCATTAGGGAAACGCAGACAATTTATTGCATTTCTGAGACAGGCTGGAGGCTGAGGTTCTGTAGGGGCCTTGTTTGCTAAACCCTGAGGCTGGTCAAAGCATTTGGGACTGTTTAAAAAAGGGCTAAACCTGGGCCTCGAACTGCTATAAATTGCATAGACCTGTCTTTGACCCTCCTCACAAAGGTCCGAACGGAGGAGTTCTGCAGAAGTCCTCACTGCCCCTGCTTTGCTGCCCCTCATATAAATGGCTTATTAGCATTCTGCTAAGCATTTGACCCCATGGTAATTTGGTCACCACTTGGGTGTCCAGCACAATCCCATAAATGCTACCATTTCACTTACAGACAAATCAATATTTATTACTGATCAGCCCACGTTTGCTCCTCAGACCTTCACAGAGGCCCAGTGTTGCAACAGCTTGCCCTGGCAATTCATTAATGGCCGTGCAGACAGACAGTGAGTCTGGGGAACGGAGCTGGAGGATAATGTCACAAACAAAATATGGGATAGATTCAACCAGGGGGTAATTTGATTTGATCTTTTAAATGGTTGCTGGGAGGGATTGGGACAGCCTCCTGGTACCCTACAGTTAGGCAGAAGACCCAGTAGCTCTTTTGCACCCTGGTCCCTGATGTGAGGGCTGTATGCACTTGGTGCAGTGCCTGCCCTGGGGCTGTGCTCAGCACCTTCAATTCTTGTTTCCATGAGTGCTGAGAAGGCTCAGGACTTTCCAGGACTCGACTTAACATCAGCTATGCTGGTGCAAATAGCACTAAGCGTCCTCAGGATTTTACTTTCACAGCCTGCCCCTTTCATCCAGGTCTGCAAGATCAGAGCTGCTCTCTCTTAGCTACCGCTGGCATCTGGGGGGACCTGGGTGTAGGGCGGAGATCTGCTGAAAATAGGTCAGGTACCTATCGGGGCTGCATTGCCTGAAAGATAGGGTGCTGCTCCTGTGTAGGGGAAAAATAAGACACCCATCTCCATGCCTGGGACTGACACTGCATCAGCCCGGGAAGCAGTCTGTCCCAGAGTTTATCATGAGCTCTGCACCAAATACTTTGGGGATCTTGAGAATAAAATGTATTTAATGAAAGTAAGTCACTATTATATATCTGTTTTACCCCTTCTTGAAGTCGCAATGATTCAAACCCTGCCCACCTAGACCTTTCTGATTTGGGGCAGAAAAACCCTACAGACATCGCTGCTGAAATCCACTGCAGACTTCAGCCCCCACCAGTCTGTCTGCACAGCCCAGACCCTTCAGGTCATGGTGCGTCCCTGAGAATAGTGGTTATTCACTCTAACACTGACAAATCCTTTGCTGTGGGGCTGCCAGACAGCTTTTTTTCCAGTGCCTAATCCCAAAATATTCATCAGTGTGCCTCACCCCAACCTGATAGCAGGGAGTCTGAAGCACAAAACAGTGAAGCGAGTCCCCCACCATCAGACAAAGCTCAGTGGCAGAGCTAGGAGGTAAACCCGGTGCCTGGCTGCCCATATAGAAAACAGGGGCAGGATGGCTGGGTGTGCTCACCCTTCACATGGTGTAAGTCAGTAGTGACTCCTCTCTAGGACTCAAACACACCTTTTTCTACTCACCCCCTCTGACTGGTTTAACTCAAGGGGCAGGAAGGTTGCTAACAGCAAGGTGAGAGTATTTCTGGAGAAACTCGAGAGCTAGCGGTACACTCAGCAACTAGGGTCATTTTGGGAAGATCTTCCTGGGACTGTTGCTGCCATCTAGTGACTTGTTCAGGTCTGTTTTTTAGGGCAAAGCAGAAGGGCGTGCAGCTCGGAAAGGGGTAGACCAGCACCCACTTCTGCTGGGCGGGAGAAGGGGAGGCACAGCCGGGAGCACTGCCGAGCCGCCGGGCCGGGTCTCTGCAGCCCGGGGAGCCCGGGCAGCCCGGGACCTCTCCCGGCTGGCAGCCACCAGCTGCCTGCTTTCCCTGGCCTGCCTGAAACAAATCTAAGGGCTCCCAGCGGGAGCATTGGATGGAGCCAGACTGGTGGTGGGACAGCAGGTCAGGGGGAGCGAGCACTCTGCTGTTGAGCCGCCGTCGCCCAAAGTGTGCCCTGTAAATCTGCTGTTGCTGCGCCAGCCCCTCTGTGCAGGTGCCTCACAGAAACCCAGTGCCACGAGTGCCCTCCATGGTGTTAGGCTCAGCAGAAAGCAAGGCTGAATAGTCCTGGAAACAGAGTGATCCTCTTATCCCGTAGGTGGTCCATCCAGGTCTGGGATGGGCCCCATCAGTGAGGCGCTGCAGGGAGCTCATGCAGCAGCTGCCGGCTGGGGATCAGGTTCCCTTGGCACAAACCCCAAAATCCAATGGGGAGGTATGGCTGAGGGGCAGTGCTCCCAGCTGAGCAGAGAGCCACACAGGGGAATGAGCTGTTTTCCAAGCACTGACTGAACAAGCGACACCCGTTCGTGCAAGAAAGTCACTAAATGAACTGCAACATTTTATTGATAGAGAGACTGCTCAGAGCCCCTGGGCTTGGACCAGCAGACCTTTGGGTGATACTAGCCTCAGAGTCCATGGAGCCGACCTGTACTCAGTGTGGGGAGCATAGAGGATATGGTTGTAGAGCATGGGGTACATCCTTAGATGGAGGTCTTGTGCCCTTTCCTCAGAAAAAACATGGTGGAACTGGAAGTGGTGCAGAGAGAAGCGATATGAGTGCTCAAAGATAGCCCACGGTTTATGTGCCTGAAATACACAGGCAGAGCCTCAGCCATGATGATGGATGGTAGATGGAGGGTCTGACAGGGAGCTATAAAATCCTAGGTGACCTGGAGAAGGTGAATAACAACAAATGATGTTTGTATGCAGGAACTAATTAACATCAAATGAAATAATCAAGTTTAAAACAAAAGGGAGTGATTTTTCATATCACATGTAGAGAAATGACAGAGCTCAGTGCTGCAGTGCATATGGAGACATATGTGTACATGGGTTCAAAGAACAATTTGTTGTATTTGTGAGAAGTTCATCAGAGGCTTTTAAATTCAGGCATGACTGTAGCCTCTGACTCAGACAGAAGGGAAGGGAAGGGAAAAAGAAAAGAGGCAGGCAGCTATGGTCAAAGGGCCAAAAATGTAAGAATGGGCCAACAGAAGGGAAAGCCAAACAAGCTGAACTCAACAGCACTGGCAGACCCCAGAACATGCCCAACCGCCAGTGGTACCTAGTGGTGGCACCTACAGATGCACTTCCCAAAGCGATGACGGGACAAGGGAGAGGAATGGGCCCACAGTACATGCACTCCTTCCATTGAGCTTCCCTGTCTCAGTGTTTCAGAAGGCTGGGGTGGCCAGGCCCAGTGGTGGCTGACAAGGAGGTCCCTTGCTTGGTACGCAGCTGGATCCTTCTGGAGGAGATGGAAGAGGGGGCTGCAGCCTGGTACAGCCACTGCATGTATGGGCCAGGCCTCTTGCTGGCAAGGGGACACGTGGCAGGGGACTGCCCGGACTACTGGGTGAATACACTCGTGGCTCCAGGAAGGAGGTCTGACCTGGAATGACTGTTCCATGTACCTCATGAGCTGCAGAGACCCTCTCCTCGTAGTGCAATTGCCATGAAGACAACTTGCCTTGCGCTTTCCCCTATCTGAACACATTGCATCTGGAAAGCCCTGTGATTCTTCCTTGCCCTCCACCTTACATCCTTCTGTAAAGGGAGGGCCACATGAGCATGACATGCTGTGTAGTCAGTGTGGTCCCATTTCATACCCTGGCTGCGCCATAGGCAGTGTGTATAGTGTGTGAGTTACAAGGCAATAGAGAACCAGGCCCAGAATGTTAATTAAATGAATGCATTATTGTATGACTGCAGTAATACAATGCTAGTCTGAGGTATTAGGGTGCCATTTATCATTTTATTTCAGCATCCTAGCTTAAGTGAGGCCACCAAGTAGGTCTTAGAAAGATTTTCAGAGGGTCAAATAATCCTGTATCCTTCTTGCTGTGGGGTTTCTTGCTGTTCCTTTGAAATGACTGATTCTAGCTACTGTGAAAGGAAGGATACACTGGAAAAATTCCTACATTTTGGTAAGCCAAGAAACCAGAATAATAAACAGAAAATCATAAACATTGCAAGCCATCTCTGTGCCAAGGGCTAGACATTCCTGATGCTCTGTATTCTTCCAACTGTGCAAAACAGACACAAATTCAAGACAACTTGCAGGGTTTGCTCTTGCCTCCTGCTATAGGGAAAGACCATTGCTGCCCAAAGAATTTAGCCCCTGCTGTCTGTTTCTTTATATTTATGATGAAAAGAGGGAAAGACCAGAAGAAGACCCCAAACCAAGTAATGAAGAAGCATACCAGTCTCTATTTCTTTTCTGTTTTGCAGTGCCATGGTTCCCAAGAAGTATCCAGGAGCTGGACAGGTTTGCCAATCAGATCCTAAGCTATGGAGCAGAACTGGATGCCGACCATCCTGTAAGAAAGAGAGCTTTGGTTTTTTAACATGTTTCTAGTTATTGGGACAGATGTTTCTCTCATTTACATTTGCTCTGCTTTAAGACAAATCTAGTAGACTAAGTCTTATGTGGTTTAGGACAAAAAGGGTACCACATTTCTAGGGTTAGAATCAGCCCGATCCCTAGTATGAAATAAATCAGACCAGAGGTTGCTTTAATTTGAGCAAATACCAGGGGACCTTAAAAGTCATAGAGGTCATCAGAGCACAGAGCCACCACAGGGACACCTCTTGTTTTCCCAAGTGGCTCTGATATGGTGACTTCAGACTCATTTTGTGAATCACTAGCAACAAAAACTTCAGAAGCAGCAGATCATAACCCAGAGATAGGAAGACTGTTTTTTTCATCCTTGATCACATACACTTGATGGAGCTTAGTGCCTTGTTATGTGATTGTTAAATCTGACATGATTCTTGTACAGTGAGACAGAACAAAAAAAGGGTCTCTGTTTCAAAAAGTGTGTGGTTTAAATGGTAGAGTCAGAAAGTTTTGTTCATTGGCTTAGCTGACAAAAAAAAAAATTATTCAGCGGTTTTTCAGCTCTTCCAGATACAAGAATACTTTCTGCCTCTATTCCCTCTCCAAGCAAACAACAACTTATTCTCATTTGTCAAAACACACTGAGTTCCATGCAGTGCAACAGAAATTGCTGCTATTAGTTTAATTGAGATAGGGTGATTATAAATAAATTACATGCAGTGAAACAAAAATTGCTGCTATTAGTTTAATTGAGATGGGGTGATTAGTCATTCACTACCTATTGCTTAATTCGAGATGTGTTATGTATCATGTACAATGATTCATGATGTTCAGTGTGGTCATATGAAAGGCAGAATGAAAGGAGATACACTGAGTCAATGGCCCCCTTGTGTGTCATGCGGGAATAGACCAAGATTGTATTTGAAAAAAGACACACACAAAAAAAAGATATTGAAAGGAATGAAGCATCTCTGCTCCAGTTCCTAGAATTAGTTAGTGAGCAGTTTATGCCTTAAAAAGGAAACCCAGCTGCTGGGGTAAATAGGTGTGACAGTCCATAGAGTGCAGAAAAAGAGAAATTAAAGGAGCCTGTGTTTTTAGTAGTTAAGTGATACGGGATTTAACCACAAATACCTCTATGCCAGGTTAATCTTGGACAGTGCATTTTTTAGGCCATTGGCTGCCTCTTTTGGACTCACACTCTTAGATCTCCACTCTGCTTCAGCTGCTTCCTGTACCTGGTGTGTTTTGTGGCCACTCAGTCCAGTTGTGCCATGCACCCCTAAGAGATGCATTCATGAACTGCCACAGTGCCCAGTGAGTTGTTGCTATTTGCCCTGCAGAAGTGTCCCCTAGCTTGGAAGGACATTTCTCCGCTTCAGGTGGTGAATACACTCCTAGCCCTGAGGAACTTTTAGTCTAAATAACAGGTACACTGGGAGAGGAGAATGGTTATCCTAGATGAAGATTTAGAGATTATATTTCTTATCCCTGGTTTTATTGGTAATAAGCTGCAAAGGTCAAGCTCCCAACCGCAAGGTCTATTAGACATTCTCTGTGGTAATTAAATCCCTTCAAATGGTTGAATTCATAGTTCAAATAGGGCTTTTGGGCCTGCTGAGTGCCTACCGTTCTTCTAACAGTTTGAAAATGAGCACCTTTAAATGTGGTTCATGCTGAAAACCCACCTAAAAAGCCTGACTGAGTTGATGAACGTGTTTCTGATGTGGTTTAACCTTGCTCCTCTAGACCAGCCCAGCTCTGTTGGGAACTGCAACAAGCTTCACAAGAAACTAGAAGGACCTGATTATCTGAGTGCTGTTAATGAGGTGTATTGCTCTCACAGGAGCATCTTGCTGGCACTGTAAAGGAACATGTTTTCCCTTTTTGTAGCAAGTGTAAATGAGAAAATGAAAGGACTTGCGGGGTAGGAGGTGTTGGGAGGCTGTGGCTGAATGGCTGCTCTGGTGGCCCTGCAGACCAGGAAGGAGCGGTGCCCTGTGTGAGCGGAGCCCGGCAGGGCGGAGGCAGCTTCCCCACTCACCCTCCTCCACTTCTTGGACTGCACCAGCCGTGCCCGAGGGCACTCGGTGAGAGGAAGGCTGTTCGCCACCTGCACTTACACAGAGACTGACCATTGCTGTTTCTCTTTAGGGGTTCAAAGATCCTGTGTACCGGGCCCGGAGGAAGGAGTTTGCAGATATCGCCTACAACTACAGACAGTGAGCGCTCAGTGTGTGGGCAGAAAGCAAGCCTACATCTCTCCTGCCCTCTCCTAGGGCTCTCACCCGGCTGGCAATCCCTATTTATCCACAAGCGTCCTCCTGCTGTTGGCTTTTCTCTGCCATGTGTTTAAATCTTCCTGTTCATGCACTTATCCCCAAATCACAGTAAAACAAAAGTAAATTGTTCCAGGCACACGTTCAGAAGAGAATGTCGCCTCCCTTCTTTCCCCACAACACCCCTCTTCCCTGGCTTTGTTGTCTAATTGAGCAGCAGACTCCGTTGCTACTACAAAGACCTGAGCATTGAATAAAGCCGCTTCTGGTATTCTCCCCATTAAACCAGGGCTGGGGGAGAAGTGCCTATCACTTACATTAAAGCAGGAGCTGCATAAACTATTAAAATAATGAATAACTTATGGTTCTGATGCTAATCCAGCGCCTGATACTCTACTTTTATCATGTCTGACCCAGCTGCAATCAGCAATCTGAGCTCTCATTTCCCAAGAAAAATAAATGAATAGAGATGATAAATTCAGTTAGAACAGGCTCGCTTGATTGCTTTCAGTGATCAAATCCGGAGGAGATAAAATTCTGTTCCCAGAGCCACTCACACATTTACATCAGTACTACTGGGCCTGATTCTTGCTGAGACTGGTAAAAATTGTGATTGCAAAGGATAAAGTAACATATGTTGTACGTTTAGGGCTCTACTTTGCACAAGACTCTGATGAAAATACAGTCCCTGAGCCAAAGAGCTAATAGTCTATTCACAAAATGAGAGACAAAATTGGACTGACTGGTGGAAAGTGAAAAAAGTCAGGTGAAAAAAGTCAGGAGCCCAGTTTATAGCTAGAAAATTTGGGTAAGAATTTGTGGCCAGATGTGGATGGATCTAACGCCCATTTATAGGTATCCCACAGAAGATTTACCTTTCCTGCATAATGGATAACAAATTCTGGTCTCCATTTTGCAGGCTTTCACGAAATCCTAAGTAGAAATCAAACAAAAAAACTTGTTAACCACCCCCTCTCCCCAAGATTCAAACTGAAACCATCTTAGGAAGATGAAACCATTCTATTCCAAGATGTAACTAATTAATATCTAGTCTGTTATCCAGATCCTCAGAAACATTGGAAACAGACCCTATACAGACCTGGACCTATGTCTGAAAAGCACCTTTTATGTGACGTTCTTGGACTTTCCAATTAGGTCTTTCAGTTACAGAGCAGTAAGTAGAGTGTGAAAGCCCACGTCTGGGCTTCTGGGGCTTGTGGAAAGAAGGCATGTGTTTTTTGTGACTTTGGATGTTGATTCAGGAAGGCCTAGATGGATCTGTGATGTCTTTGCCCTGGGTGCTACACCTGCTGGACATGCCTTTCAGGGTCTACAGTGGGGAGGAGAGGTCAAGGGGATGTCTCCAGCATGGGAGTACAGAGATGCAGAGAACTGGGCAGGAGGAGAGGGACAACCAAAGTTACCAGGTTTCATGGGAAGTATCTGAAAAGGCAAATGTGCTTAGCTTGTGAAGGTGTTTCCCAGCTAGAAAGGTGAGGTGGGTCTGTGGTTGTTTGTCTTATATTCTTCTTCCCGCCATCAATTTCATCCTCTTCTGTGTCCCTTCTTTTGCACCTGTTTTGTCCTCTTTCCTCCTGCTGTTTGCATCTCTATTCTGCCTTTGCTCTTTTCCCTCCTCTCCCGATACATTTACCCATTGTTTTTGTTCAATGCTTAATTTCCCTGACTTCTCTTTTCTTTGCTTTTAGCTTGCCTCTTCCCTCTGCCTTCCTTTGCTTCTGGCCCTATTGATCCTGGAATTTTTTTAATTGACATTTGAAAGGTTTTTAAGCCATAGCTTCCCCCTGTAGCCCTGGAAAGTGGTTGAGGATTACTTAAGAGTGCTATAGGAACAACAATCCCCCAGCAATCCTCATAATTCAACATGATGTTTAAAGCTCCACAGATCAAGGAGGGCTGATACAGAGAGACAGAAAATGACGGTGCTCCAGAGGAGCTGCCCTGAGGCTCAAGGAAAAAATGAGGGAGTGGGAGATGGTGGAGTGTCATCAAGAGTTTAACAATGGGTCTCTGGGGCTTGGAAAGCTCCAGCATTATTCCAGCAGTGATGTTAACCCTATTAAGTTACTTAAAACCCTTTGATTTTTCAAAGCTGCTGGATTCACCTATGGCCCTATCATTATTGCTAAGGAATTGACTACTCACGGGAGGCCAAACTACATTGCTTGTGATTGTCTTATTCCTGCTAGCTTCAACATGAGCTAAGCACATGGAGGCCTGAGGGTGGGATTTGACTCAAAATTACTCATTACGATTATAAAATGTCAAACTGGCTGGAGTCTGCATCTGTTACAGCATAAAGCACAGATCAGAATTTCTCTGCCCCTCCAAGAAACAGAGTTTATGTAATGTGTATTAGAGCAAGAAATACAACAGCTGCTCCAAATCTAGAAATGCAAATAAATTGAAACCAACAGCCAGCAAATGTTTTTAGAAGAACATCTTGATAAGACAAATAAGCACTAATTTATTTTTGCCACAATAATGCATGGAGTTTTCTAAAGGCCAGTATTTCAGCTGAGGTCAGTAGACTCCTTCTCTCCTCCCAGCCTGTGCCTAGGGGCAAGTGAGGGTCCTTTTCCACCTGCATGTCAGACCAAAGGCATCTCCCCTCCTGCACCAGCAGCTCCTGGACAGCCCATGTAAAGCTCCCGAGTATGATGCTGGTGGCATAAGACATTTTCTCTGTCACTCCTATGGAGGGTATCCATTTTCTTTCCAGTGGCCAACCTATTCCTCGAGTAACCTACACGGAAGAAGAAAAGAAAACATGGGGCACCGTCTTCAGGGAGCTGAAGAGTCTCTATCCAACTCATGCTTGTTATGAACACAACCACGTGTTCCCACTGCTGGAGAAGTACTGTGGCTACCAGGAGGACAACATTCCCCAGCTTGAAGATGTTTCAAAATTCTTGCAGAGTAAGTTTGAAGCATATAAAAGAAACAAATCAAATGAAAGGCCTCAGCTGTCAGTGGGGATGGTGCTCCCAGAGATGGAAAAGCAGTCCCTGCTTTATCACAGGCTCCCTGTGGTGCTTGGGCACATCACTTAGCCTGTGTCCCAGGTCCCTCTCTAAAACTTCCAGAGGTACAATGGTACAGATGCTCAGATACTGTGATGGTAGTACACATGGGTAGAAAATTCCCTGCTCTTTCACATATAAACTCTGTTTAATATAAGGAGAGCAAAGAAAACCATTAACAAACTTTTTCCACTGTGAGGAGTCTGGATAAGGATAAATCAAGCACACTAGCTGTTTATAAGATGCCATTTTTTTGTCCCTTCAGGCTGCACTGGATTTCGCCTGCGTCCTGTTGCAGGCTTGCTCTCCTCTCGGGATTTCTTGGCTGGGCTGGCATTCCGAGTATTTCACTCTACGCAGTATATTCGCCATGCGTCCAAACCCATGTACACACCAGAGCCGTAAGTACTTTGGCACAGAAAGTGTGTAAAGTTGCAGCAGACTAGCAGCAGGGTCAGCCCAACCAATAATAACCATGTGGGACTCTGGGGCACTCCTGGGAACAGAGCTAATGGAGAGTGGCCAAGCGACTGCTCTCTTCTAAAAACAGTTTTGGAAGATTTCTAGTCTTTTTAACAAGCTGCATCCTCTTCTGCAAGTTCTTATGGGACTGCTCAGACAGTTTTGCTACTGAAGGCATGCTTGCGTGGTGGCTGGGAGGCGAGAGAGCAGTGTACAAAGGCATTTAGCTTAGCTATTAGCACCCAAACAGTGGTGTGAAATCTAGTGCAGGAATGACTCAACACGTTGCAAGCAAGCTTCTGGCAGCAAGATAGAGCAAGCCCAGATCATTGATCCCTTCTCTTTTTCAGTTTTATATTGTAATGTTTCTCTCTGTCCCTGTCCATTGTCCTCTTCCGCTTGCCGTTTTCAAAGCAGTTTTCTTTCTCTGCTTCATATTGTTGCAATTCTTTCTCCTCTCCATTACCACTTCTTTGCTTCCTACTTCTTCACACAACCTCCTTTTACCCTCCATTTTTCTATCCCTCATTCTTCTGATTTTCCTCCCTGCTTCTCCTCACCCCATTCTCATTGTGCGCAAAGCCAGGCTTAAATATCTTCCACAGACCTTGCCCTTCTAGGAGCATATCCCTCTCCCCTTTCCAACTCACCAAATGACTTCTCTGTCTTTGAAAATTCTAGCAGTCCCTAGGTGAGTTCTTCCCCAAAACATGCCTGTCCCTCTACCAGCTTCAACTTGTGATGAAAATAGTCCTATCTGAGGAAGGGTGAGCTTCCACCTCTCAGTAGGAGGCTGTGGGCCTGAACATGGACTGGAGTTTAGCTCTTGAGGTGCATATTGACACCATGGTGAATTGTCTTAGTAGTCTGAGCTTCATCTAAAGAGGTTTCTTGTCCTGGAGACTGAAAAGTCCATGTTCCCTTTGATGGGGTGATTTCATTCTGTCTTTCCTGAGCTGGGTGGGCAGTTGAATGGATGGTTTTCTTCCATAAGGAAAAACAAGTAATATATCATCCTTCCTCTGAGGGAAGTATGATGATAAAAGCACTGAAAACCCTGGAGTGTGCAAGCTTTTCCATCACAAGAATAACTTTAGAGCAAAATGTTTTCCCGTGAGTCTTGAGCATTATTTGCTGGTAGGAGCAAACGCACAGCACTCCTGACTATGTGCTGACTCTGGGGCATTCATCCAGCATTGATGGACTTTTCCTAAATTAAATTTATTCAGATGTCATGTTTTCCTGCAGTGATATTTGCCATGAGCTGCTAGGACATGTGCCTCTTTTTGCTGATCCCAGTTTTGCTCAGTTTTCCCAGGTAAGTTGCTCAGTGGTTTTACTATTTTTATAATTGAACACACCAGAGACTAGGTAACTCAGAGGATGAACCAAGAGCTATGAGGGGTGGGGTGTTTATTAGCATATTGTTTAAGAGTGGCTGAGGCTGATTTATTTATTGCTTGAAATCTTGACACAAATCACTTAGGTGAACTCATACACGGAAACTCCAAACGTCTGTCTTGTGTGAGTTGTTTTTTTTACAGGCAAACCCCTTTGTGAAGCCATCGTCTAAAACCTTTTTGTAGATGTTGATCCTTCTGAGCAAAGTTAAATGGCTCATGAGTCAGATGAATTATTGCCCCACCCTGCAGTCCAAATGTTAGGGAAAGTGAAGATTTTTTTTGTTTTCTATTGAAGCCACAGAGGAGGCTGAGTAAAGTGGAGAACTGTCCTAGCTGCAAGCATGGGAGAAGGCTGGAGAGGAGCTTTCTTTTTGGTAGTGTTAATGTCTCTGGAAAAGAAGCCAAACCTCGGTGAAGGAGTAAACTTTTGGCTGCATCTTCCCAGAAAACATGAAAAGGCAGAAAGAGAGACAGAAGGAAGGAAGGAAGGAAGGAAGGCAGACAGGAAGGAAGGAAGGAAGGAAGAAAGGAAGGAAGGGAAAATGGACTTGATGTAACATCCTGCTCACAAGACAAAAGTTGACTTGATGTAGTTAGTAAGCACTCAGTATTGCCCTCAGGCTCTGCCCTTTCCCAGAACTGGAGTTTCCTTCAAGATAAGCCCTTCTGCATCTTGGCTTATTAGGATTTGACATAGTGATGGCTGCTCCCATGCTCTTGGTGTGGGTGTGTATGGGGCTCTGATTTTGCACTGCACAGTCCTCACTGGAGCAAACAAAGAAAGGTACCTGGGTATATACAGTCTTGTGTGGCTGTCTTCCGAATCCAGCTATTGCATGCCTCCTGGGAAAGTCTCCATTAGGTCCTAAGGTACAAATAAGCTCTTTCAAATTGTGCCCTGCCGTTCAGAAAAAATAACTCATTCAAGGCTCCAGGAAAAATCCTGCAATTGGGGCCCATCAAAACAAAGGGAAATATTTAAGGTGTGTGGGTGTGACTGATTTACCTCCTTTTGACCATATCATTCTCTTGGGTGTGCATTGTAGACTTGATCAAAAGCCTGTCAAAACAAGAGGAAAATTTTATTTGACCTCAGTGGGCTTTGTACCAGGCACAAAGGATCATGCTTTGTAAATGACATTTGGACAGGACCCTTTGTTCATTTCTGGAGAGATTTCTGGTTTAAAATTGATGTTGCACGATAGGAACATGTCCTGTAAACATTTGTGTGTGGTAGTAAGCGATGGTAACATTTGAAATGTGAGAAATTACATAAGACGAGACAGGAAGAATGTTTGCAATAAACAGCTTGAAGAATAATGGTTTATTGTTACAGGAAATTGGACTGGCATCTCTGGGAGCTCCGGATGATTTCATCGAGAAACTCGCTACGGTAATTTAATAAATGAGGGCTCAATTTTCCAAAGCACCCTGTGTTGTCTTAATTCTGCTGCCACTGAAGTCACTGATAGAACTCCCATAGAGTTGAATGAGAACAGAGTGAAGTCCAGGATTGGAAAACCCCACCCTGAAACAGTTGCATTAAAGGAAAATAACTTTGGCACCCCTTATTCAAAGTGACAGTTGTGATTAAACACAGAAGCCCAGACAAGATTTCCTCCAGCACAAACATATTGGGCAAGAAGAGATTACATGTTACTACACTCCCACAGGAAATTTCAGGAGGCAGCTTCAATAGTTGTTCTACCTGCGAGTGTCCCTTCCCTTCCACCATGCCAGGCAGATAAAGTCCTCTGCAGTCAGTGTGGCTCACCTGAATCCTACTCTGAGGCTACTGAGACCCAGAATTGCAAACTTCAAATAAAAACAAGGATAGGCCTGTGAGATTAACGTCCCCAGTGCCAACTCGCCTGGGCAAAGCATTGCACCATCTTTGCTGTTTCTGATAGATGAGGTAGTTCTTCTGAGCCAGAGCAGGTATCCCTTCAAAATGACAGACCAAGAAGTCAAGCCAGGCCACACACCATCTTCCTTCAATATTGCACTAGCAGCCCATTCCCTCTCTTGCTGCTGCAGCTAGATGCCCTCTGTATGAAACAGGACACAAACTTCTATGAACTAGGGTTCAAACTTCAGCTGGGCTGGCCAGCCAAAATGAAATTTTATTGCTATAGCTTCATTGTCTCTGCTCTGCTGACAAATGTAAGCACAGTAAAACACAACTGTGTTTGTCAGGGAACTGAACTGATTTGCAGGCACATTGAGTCTAGCACTGTGCCCCTTCCAGGTGAAGAATTTCAGTCTGTGGGGACATTCATTGTATTTATACAGTTGACATTTGACACATGGCAACATTTTAAATAGAAATGTAAACTCCAAATATATTCAAAACAATGATGTGCGCCTGCTCTTTTTGATCAAGTAATCATATGTTTCTGTCTAATTTTCTTGCTAGGTTTATTGGTTTACAGTGGAGTTTGGACTATGTAAGGAAGGCAATTCACTCAAGGCATATGGTGCAGGGCTGCTGTCTTCATTTGGGGAGCTGCAGGTGTGTTCTATAAAACAACATTTCAAAGAGGTTTATAATCACTCAAATTTATGTTCTGAACGTCTTCAGATCCTTATTTTGCTTCACACTTGTGCATAGAAGTAGCATGAAATGTCGTACTTCATTGAAGAGCTCTAATAAATGTGTCCATGTATACACACACAGGGGACTCGTACCTGCTTCTTTCCTAGTGACATTGTCATTGTATTCCACAGGAGCAACTCTTTCCTGTCTGAAACTGAGTGGCATTCAGTAGCTCTATCTTTCTTTCACAGCAAATTCAAGCAGTTTTTAGCTGAAATAAATTTCTTATCCTTTTGCTCATAGTATTGTTTATCAAGTAAGCCTGAGATTCAGCCTCTTGTCCTGGAGAAGACTTCTGTGCAGAAGTACCCTGTTACTGAGTTCCAGCCTGTCTACTATGTTGCTGAAAGTTTTAAAGATGCAAAAGAAAAGCTAAGGTAACCCAGTCATTCCATATAAGATCCAATTTCTTGTCCTCTGCCAATACAATGGTTCCTACTGCCATAACAAGTCTTGGGTTGACAGTAATGTTTTAAGAGGCATTAGAAAAAGTTGTACAATGCTTAAAGAGACTAAGCAGTTGCTACTCTCAAAATCTGTTACGGGCAACAAGGGGAACATACCTTCTACAGGAAGCCAAGAATTTGTGGTTAGTCTAATTAAGAGTTTCATCTGTATAACCAAAATGCAACGAAAAATTACTATTAGGCCAACTGCAATGATATTAATGCTTAGGGTCAAAGCTAGCTAATTAATGTAAAACAAGTCTCTTTAACAATACCATAGTTATAAGTTCTTGTACAAAAAATCTCCTAGTAGCTACTCCTTTTCCTCTGAAGTTATGCTCACCATTACATTTTCTTTTGTGTCTTAAGTTTCAGTCTGGTGCTGGGGGGTGGAGTTGTCAAGTAATCAGGCATCTTGAGGTCTTCAGAGCAGGGCTGTGATGTTAATGAGTTGAGCTTCTTCCTCTCTTTCTTGAGGAGGTGGATGGTGTTGATGCTTCCTTTCTTCCTCCTCAGCCCAAGGTTTTCTGAGGGCCATTTTTATGTTTTCTAACATGCTTGACATCTTGGTCTTTCTACATTGGTCTGAAAATCTATGTTACTTCTGACTTTACGATTTATGTTAAATATTTTTTTCTTTGTCCCTTTTGTTTCCTCTAAAACTGTTTTTTTTCCTCAGCTCCTAAGTTTGCTTTACTATTAATAACTGTCCAGTGGGGAGTTGTTGATAGCCCAGGGACAACCAGCGTCATCCTGTGCTCGCACCTTTAAGGCCTCTGTTATCAGACCATGCTAGTAGTTCTTTATGCTGCATCATTACTTTACGGTCAGACTTAGTTCACTCTGTACAGCATAACTACTTGCTGTTCCTGCCTATATAAAAATTATTAATGATAGGCATTATAGCACACAGTTATTCAGAATTAAGCAAAACTAAAACAAATTAGGTAATAGGTGCATGGTCATTAGACAATTGTTATTACAGCTAAACAAAACTGCAAGCAAGCCTAATAAACCCAATCCTGAGGCCTGTGCGGTTAGCTTAATACAGAGCCTCCAGCTTGTTACCAGCAGTGTGTTTACAAGACTACAGGGCTACGCAGTGAATCTTTCAGTCATCTGTGACTGAAATACAGATTCAGTTCCAGTTCAACAAGACTTTGAAATAATGGTCCAGGTTCAGTTCTGGTTCTTGAAACAGGAATGGCTCAGACTGTGTTGGAGTTCAGCTTGGTTTCCACCTCACAGCAATATTTCTATTTCTGTTTCAAAAAAACACCACCGTATTTCTGGATGTTAGCCAAGTCACTGGGGGTTAGCCTTGGTTCGCACTCAACAAATTTTTGATTTGGACGGGGACTTGTCCCAGACCTGCAGTCTCTTCTCTCTCTCTCTCTCCCATTCACAGGTAAACACATACCGAGATCAAAGATATTCTGCTGCCCCAGGCTCCCCAGCTCCAAAGTCTTCCTAGCTACCTCCCCTGCTGCTTCCTCAATCATCATAAACCTGCAGCCTCTCCTTCTGCCCTTTTCTCTGGGGTAATACCTGAGAAAGATGGCGTTCTCTTCTGGTTTGTGCTATTAATATCCTGCACACAGTCTCTGTCTTCTCTGTATACTTCTCTAACTGAGTAGCAAGTTCCTTGAGAAGAGAAGATGCCGCCTTACTCTATAAAAATTATCTTGGAGCTTCTTTTAATTGTTTCAGTGACCAAATTGGAAAACTGGTTAAATTGAAATAGAGGTCTGGGGGTTGGTCCAGTGCCTGTGTTCATGGCTTGCACCTGGACATATGTGTTTGTGTGTAATGGAAAACCTCCCTGAAAATTATTCTGGAGCTGACCTAAAATATTTCAGCTTAAGGCTTCTAGTTAGGATCTTATCTTCAGCTGAGATTTAGGAAGACTGTCTTCTAACTTGGAACTCTCCCCTTAGAAAAACTGGACTGATGCCACTAAACACTTTAATCCTAGCCAACAATTTTTTTCCACTGTCACACCTTGTGGTCTGCTCACACGGAACTCTGTTTGCGACAATGGCCTTAGCTGATAATAATTAGCACTAAACTGAAGGAGCAACGTGGAGGTGGCATCCAACATATTCCACTGTTCTGGGCCTATGGGAGTTACCATACTGAGTCACAGTCTGTATAGTGGGGCTCCATAATCAACTCCTGCGTGCTTTCCTTCCTCTTTCAGCAATAACTTCAGTAATCCAAAGCAGATATATAAGCCAGTATCCTGCTGGGGTCTACAAGGAGCCTGGAACAATAGCTCTGACCATCTCATCCCATTCAGAGTCCTTTCCACAGTTCTGTGGCTATGCAAATTAACGTTTTCCCAAGATACCAAAATCTTAATGTTTCTGCCATGGAATTAACTGTTTTGCAGAAGGGAAGGCTGCAAATAAGGGGTGGCAAGAATGCTGTTTCACTCCATTGACTATCTCCTATCTTTGCAACGACCTGGAAGCCACTACCAACCATGCCAGAAATTAGCAATCTGCTTGCTCCTTGGTACGCCAGGATGGCATAGGTACTTGACCTTACTTTCCAGAAATTGCAGACTTGAATCAGGATTCCTATATTTTGCATTACTGAAAGGAAAATGAGGTTTTGAAGTTTGGCAAATCCCAATAGCTACATAGTTGGCCTATACCAGGAGCAGTGTTTCCATGCCAATAGCATAATTGTTTGGAAAAAAACAAAGGTGGTAAGGACAAATGCAGATTCAAGCGTGTTACAGAATGCTGTAGGTCTCAGATCACTCAGCAGGAATTTCAGTTACTTCCTCTCGCAGATTTTCTTATTCCCCTCATCAAATGCACACACCAAGAAAAGAGTGAGGTACTGAAAAAAGGAGCTTTTCAAGTTTGTATGTGTTTTTGTATTTTTGCCTCAGGAAATTTGCTCAAACAATCCCTCGTCCTTTCTCTGTTCGGTACAATCCCTACACCCAGAGGATTGAAGTCTTGGACAATGCAAAGCAGCTGAAGAACTTAGCTGACACTATCAATAGTAAGAAACTACAGATTTGTTACCTTGAATTCCTCAAAACTTGGATGAGAAATAGCAGCCACAAAGCAGATTTTGTCTGGTTGCATTTAATGTTCTGAGCCTGACCAAGTTCAAGGACCATTCATCTCCATTCTGGTGCAAAAATTCCTTCGTAATTCTAGCCAAGCTTCGAAATAGCATTTCCACTTGACTGTAGTTTGTTACATCTGAAATATCCAGTTTTAGTGGAGGTGCTAGGAAGCGCCAGAGGGCCTTGTGATGGATTCTGACATGTGGCTCTAGCTGTTCTCAGTAAGGAAGAAAAGAAAAAGCTTGGCACATTTCCTTTTGCCATTCTAGCATTTTTCCTGATATGTTTTTCCCCTTAAAATTGTCTAGCCTGCTAAAAGCCAGCACCCCTGATCCTGTGAGCCATCCTTGTATGGCTGATGAAGGCAAAGGGCTGACTCTGCAAACCTTAGTCCAGTAAGACCTTAATAAGTATGTCTGATCCAGCACTTCTTTGTTCACCTTATTCTTTCAGGGAATGGATATAAAGGGTAAACTTATACAGGAGTGTTAGAAATGGGCTAGCTGTAGGATTAACTGCCCTGATTCTTTCCTTTGCAGGTGAGATGGGGATCCTTTGCAATGCCCTCCAGAAGATAAAATGAAGATTCGCTGTAACTTGCTAATCGCTGGCTACTGTGGCTGCATGGCTACTAGAAGCTGCCATGTGCAAATATCAGTCTTCATCTAGTCTCAGTCTATTATCTTCCTGTGTATTGCATGAATGCTTATGTTATATATGTTAATTACTATAGATTAGCAGAGAAAGAGACACCCTCAGGTGACCCTTGACTCTTTTGGCCTTCAGACACTAATCCTTTTTTTCTCACTAATGCAAAAAATCACCTTAGTTCTGGGAATCTGAGGAAAGACTTCATATCTCTTGTGCCAAAAGTTAGCAGAAGGAGGAAATCTCCATCGTGCAGAGCTATATGCTGCAGCTGTGAGGTTGCATTAATACCCTCGGCCCAGAAACAGGATGGTAATGGCTAACAGACTAATCTGCCTTGCTTTCACGGTCATTCTCCCCTCAGTCCCTCACATTTGTGCAAGGTTCCCATGCAGTCCCAAACTTTACACCTTTCAGGGTGTATACATATAGTGCTTGGCCCTCTGTACCTCTACTTTTACACACATGCACCTCTACCCTGAAGTATTTTTTTTCCTAAAAATGTGATGTTGCCATTGATCCAAAGCACAGATGCTAGAGGAAAAGACAGCAAGTATGCTGCAGCCTCATTAACAAAGATTTATCACCGTGTATAAATGTACTGTATTTGCACAAGCACCAATCCCAAAAAGGTTTGTGCAAGTCAAGAATGCTGTATGCTGTCATGCGTCATTGGTTTGCAGAGCAAAGTCCCCGAGCAAGGCACTGAGACTGCCTATCCAGAGCATGTAGTCTGTGCCTCAATACAGTACCCACAAAAAAGCCTCTTCAGAGGAGAGTTACCTAAAGGCAAGTCTGTGTGGCTTTTTTGCAGTTGGATGTGAGGTCAGTTTGTCAATATTTCGTGCAAGCAAGAAACCATGCAGATGTTTTAACAGGGCATCAAGGCCTTATTAGTCCAGTCTCAGAGCCATGCTGGCTGTAATGTTGTGTAGCATCATGGATTCAGAGCCGATTCAGGACCAGCCAGCTTACAGAAAGGGGAGACATCTCTTAATAGACGTAATCAGCTACTCACTGTGGAAGGCTGATGTGTGAAGGCTACCTTGTGTTGTGTGTGTCCTTCTCTGAGAGTGCGTCATTCAGCACTGCTACAAGGCACCTCCTAACTTTCTGGACTCACAATCAAGGAGGTGGATACCAACACCTTGGAAATGGATGAGAAGTGGTTCTTTACAAAGCAGATGAAGCCATCAGAGCCTTCCAACTCCTAACCCACTGTATCTGTGGCTAGAGTCCCCACCAAAGCTATGGAAGACCTGGGTTAGCTGTGTCCCAGTCTGAGTGCATTCAAACGCAAACATGATATCCTTCAAGACAGCTCCTAAGTCATGATACTTTTTGGACTCTCCTTCCTTATCCCACTTGAGATTTAATCTCCCTTTTTTGGTTAAAGCAGTTTTATTCTTCCTGGAGTATAGCTCGACTGAGGCAGCAAATGGAAGCAAGGGTGAATCCAGCTTAACTCAATGGCTGAGCCATGGAGAGAGAAGAGCTTGGCTGTTCAGAAAGCTATTTCTGTATTTTAGCCAATAACTTTCACTCAAAGCAGCTAAATGCCCTCCTGGACTGGTCCACATTGTATAATGCCTCCCTGTAGCTCCCTAGTTGAAGGAGGAAGGAGATCGGCACTTGTACATTGGAATAGAATGGAGCAAAGCAAAGCAGAACAGTATTTCCAGCTTGAAACAATTCTGCATCATGTTACTAACATGATTCGGGACTCACATTTCTGTTAGAAGATCCAAAGATGGAGAGGGATTTGAAAGTCCACAAGTCTCATACCTGCTATTGTACTACTCTTGTATTTATAGTTTGAAAATCAATGGAGCTTTAATGTAAGCATCATCCTTTAGGAAGACAGAAAGTACAGCTGTTTCCATTATATTTATAGTGGGTAATAACATTAATCTAAGCATACCAGCTGGAACCCTTTTCAATAGACATATACTTATGCAAAATGGTATCATTTTGGTGCTTTGAAGTAAGCTTTTTTAACTCCATATCTTTTTTCTTCCTTTTTTTCTCATGACAATGTCTGTGTAGATCTTTCAGTCCTGCTTGGCATGTATTTTCAGTGTGAAAGTAGCCCATATTTTTCTCTCTTAATGTAATAGGACCCATAAGGTAACTGTAGCACAAAGAGACAATTTCATCTCAAGGGTGAAGTCTTTCAAATTAATCCTCAGACAGCTTTCCAAGCTCCTCTGCTTCTGGCTGTTGCTATGAGTGACAGCAGCAGTATATCTATAGTGATATTGAGAAACCAGGATTCATGGTTGTCTTTTATGTGCAAGTGGAATGGTTAAACAGTATTGATGCCACACGTCTGGTTTTGTGTCCCTTAATGCAGGTTTAAATGAGCAATAACTCCAGCCAAAGCAGCATAACATAGCTGTTCAGCAAGACTGAGAGATGAGAAAAAGTTAAATGCTCAATATTTTAAAAGCAGAGGAAATACACCGAAGGTAGATTTTCTTGCAGAACAAATTAGTTTGTGCGTGTGTGCTTTAAATAGTAAAAATAAGTTGCATTTTAAATAGTACTTCTTAATAGGTGATTCCTTATTTCCATGCCAAAGAAAATTAAAGTTGTGTCAAAAACTGGCCAGTTATCTGGCCAGTGTAACTCCTCTTTGTAAGGTAACCACACAGGTTGATCAGAATTAAATACCCAGGCAGGGAGCAATGCCCATTTGACGTGGATTCCAACTCAGAAAAGGCTGTCTTGCACTGGTTGGGTATCCCTCATTCAGACAAGATCATGAAACTGATATAAAAAAAATTAATCTCTTGATGTGTGTAATTACCTAGAAATGTACAGCAAAGCCTTGATTGCTCTACCTTTGCATATTCTGTACATCTTTGTATGCTACTCTGCATAAGTAGCTGCATAGCAAAAGCTACTTTTTTAAGTAACCTTCCTCTCTTCTATCCCACTATGATCACATTTTTTGATGTCCCCATCTCCAGCTCTGTTTCAGGTGACCAAAGAAGCCCTCTCATGAGGCCCTCTTCCTTTGCAGTGACCTTGGCCAGGGTCAGTGATGGTGATAGAGGGCGGCGTAGTCAGCCCAGGTTACACAGGGATGTGGTCTCCTCTGGGTGTCTTAATATGCCTAGGTATGACAGCAGCCTTGGAGTAGGGATGCTTTATTCCCCAAAGGATGCAGAAATTGTTGAAAGAGAGATTAAGCACAAGTGGACCCCACAGGAGTGCATTATTTTAAAGCCTGTCTCTTTGCTGCTTCAAACCATTCTGGCAGTTGGCAGAGAAGGCTTTTTTCATGTTCAAATGTAACCATTTAAACTAACCTAAATAAACAGAAATATTAATGCTGCATCCATCTCAAATGAATAGCACTGTGCTCATACAGGGTGGGTATATTCGCAATGGGAACAGATAAAAAATGGACAGGTTGTTTGTGACAATCAGGCATGGCCTTTTAAAGCACCCACCACAGGGGCTGCACAAGAGGGGGTGAGCCTACTCTTTGGGTGGGAGATCCGCACTTTCTGCAGGGAGAAGCTGCCTGTCCCCATGGGAAAGGATGACACACTGTGCTCCAGCACTCGTGTAGCCCTTTAAACTGCAGCACCCAGCCTGAGCCCTCTCCTCCTGCACTCCTAGAGGTCCCCAAAAGTGCTGGAAGCAGGACTCTGGGATGTCTCAGCAAAGCCGACTTACACTGTGACACCACAGGTGAGGCCTTCCTGGGCCTTCGCCAAGCATGGATTCAGGGTGGTATTGGAGTGTCCACTGGCTGGGCAAGGACATTTCACCACCTGGAGAGCCAGGGCTCTCTGTGCTGCTTTTTCAGTGGGCTGCAAAGCTGTACTGTAAGCTCTGCCTATGCTGCTTCAACTGTCACACTGGCTGATGAGAGTAGTCTGGCTCTATGGAGAAACCTCAATTCATATGCAGAACCATGACTGGTGCTGTACAAACATACAGAATTGGGACTCTGACACTAGAGCATAAAGACAGCCATAGGAGCCTGATGTCCATGCTCTGCCAGTATTTGTGACCTGTGTCTTAAACATGCATCTTGAGCCCTAGGGCTTTCACCTACATGTCCACATGTAGCTGGAGTAGGAGACCTTGTGCCATTTGCTGTTTGTGCCATGCCTGTGGCCTGGATGTGGGGATGCATGTACCCACCCTTCATGGGAAAGGCCCAGTTTGGACTCAGATAGTCAGACTCAGCTCAGCTTGTTCTCCTGTGCCCAGCCTTGCCACCACTGCCGGGGGAACATGGGGGTAGGAAGAGCCCTTTTCCCCCTTAAAGCCCGCTTCTTCTCCCTCCACCACGTTCACTTTGCAGCTGCAGTTCAGCCGCCTCTGAAGGGCCCCCTTGCCCTCCCGGAGCCCCCTGGGACGTGAGCCGGNCCTGCCCGCGGGCGGCGCCGGGTCCCTCTTCCCGGGACCCCGGGCCCGTCGCGGGGGCACCTCTTCCCGGCCTGGCACCTACCACACCGTGCAAAGCCCGCAGTGCCCGAGGTCTGGATGGGCCGATGTTCCGCAGGATGCTGAGTCCTGCCTCCTGGGCAAGGTGCTCCAAAATTCACCTTGGGTTTTCTGTCTCAGTCAGGCAATAGATAGGGAAATCGAGATCTTCCCAGTGATCTGTCCTGGGCCAAGGGGAAACACGGTGCTGTCATGGTCTCTGGAGAATAAAATTTGGTTGCACTGTCTTTATCTTCCTTGGCCAGGGAGGATGCAAGAGCAATACAGCACTGGGGGGTGTGACCCAGCCAGCGTCAGCTAAGGCGCACATCAGAAATGGCTCCATCTGCAAAGGGAGGACAGAGAGGTGGTCTTCTCTGTGGGCCTGCAAGATGACTTTCACAGGGGTTCCAGCACACTGTAACCTGGGGTATGAAGATACGAGTGCTCATACCCAGAAACATGTTTGTGGTTGGCAAGGGATGCCCTGGCAGGAGCAGAGCTGAATCCCCCCGAGCTTGCCCTGCCAGCTGTGAGAAAGATGTGACCTTGGGCTTTTTGAGACTCAACTTCACCAGAGCTAAAATTATGACAGAAACAAGTTCCAATAGAGGAAGTTAGCCTGGAGGCAGCACTCAGCTCTTGTAGGGCTAAGGTAGAATAGGTCAGATCCTGTGAGCATGAAAAGCTCAGAAGTAGGCAATGAACTTTGGCTCTGGCTCAGGTCTCTCTGGCAGTCCCACAATCGTGTCTGTGCAGAGGGGACACCACTCGGATTGGGCTAGGGTTTGGGGGAAGAGCCCCTTTGGTTCCCTGGGGGCATGGTCAATGCAGAGAGGGCCCCAGTGAGGTAAGGGAGGGTGGGGAGGAAGCACAATCTCAGACATTGTGCAGGGCAGTCCAGACTGGGAGATGTAAATGGGGCTCTGGCTAATTGCCTCTCCACAAAGGAGCCCATCTCCAGGGTTGAATGGCTTGCAGACACCTTCAAACAGAGCAGGAGGGTCACGCTTTGAAGTTACCCAGAGGAGGAGGGTTATCTTGGGCTCTTGCGCATATCCTATACAGGCAGTTTCCCTTGATGTGTCTGGCGTGGCCAACATAAATGTCCCTACACCTAACACAGTAGCAACCAGCTTGCTTCACTGCTGTCGGGCAGCTCTGATCTCACCACCCACATATACATACTGCATCTCCAGTCCCACCACATCCCCTGGACATTGCTCTGGGAGAAGCACTCACATCCTTAGGCAGTTTACACTCAACATCTGGCAATTGCAAACCACTCCCCTGTCTCCCAATGAAGACTGAATTGGTGGGGATCTCAGGCCAAAAGGAAGAGGCCAGCAAGGAGAAGGAGATGCGTGGCGTAGAGTCATTGAACAGGCGAGGCAGCCTGGACTCCAACGGGGAGGATGGTAGAGCCACTCACATCCTGACCCTCACCCTCTGCAATGTGAGGAAGATTGAGCTCTCTAAGGCAGCCAAAGCCTTTGAGGTACAGACCTCACCTTTCCCTTCCTCCACTGAGCCCCCTCTTCTGTCCCTATTGCCTTCACCTCTCCCACTTTGCATGTCCCCCTCTCTCACCCTTCTCCTGCTCCCTGCCTGACTTATGCCTCCACCTGCCTTCCTGCTTTCTCATTGTCCCTGTTTTGCTACCGCTGCTCAGACAGGTTGGCTGGCCTCTCCAGATGAAGAAGGAGAGTGCTCTGGAGGGAGGGAGCAGCTGGACACAGTCATTTAGAAGAATCACCATTTTATGTAAGGGCTATTCAGAGCATATACCAATCCATTATTTCTTTCTAGCAGTTGTGGTGGCCAGCCATGACTAAACAACAGGCCAGCATTTCAAGCACTCAGATTGTGGGGATGTTAGAAGCCAATGAATTTTCTTTGCATATTTGGCAGGAGATACAGAGAATACAAGAGCTGTAAACCGTACAGGCATTATCTATTCTGGGAACGTGAAGTATCCCTACCAGGTGCTCACTCTCATCTGTGAAAATGAATAACTCAAAAGAAAAGTATTATATTTGTTACTTTTTTTTTAATTGTTTGTAATTATTTAATGATTATGGTGTTATTATACATCAATAGATCTGCTTTCATTCTGCCAGGGTCTTAAAAGTTACCCAGCCACTCATTTGTTATTTCTGCACAGACTAAATGCTACAGTCAACAGCATCTCATCTTTCATCTCCGTCTATCTCTACCTAATTCTACAGTGTTTAATCTTTAGCTCTGCCTGTATTTTAGCTCCTTCTAAACTGGGCATTATTAGGCTTCATTTCTTAACATGCGCTTCTTGTTAAGATCTCTTTTAGTCACCTTTTAAAGACATTGTAGAAGTGTATCTGGATTTACCTGGATTTTCAGCCTTTGGAGAAGCTTCATCCTATGAACATCTGGCTCTTGCAGATGTATGAAACTCAGATCCATCACTTTGAAACCAGACGAGCCAAAAAGGCCACAAACTCTGATGATGATCTTGACATTTTTGTTGAATGTGAAGTTCACAGTGCTGATGTTAGTATCCTTATCAGCTCCTTAAAGAGACTAGCAGAGGATGTGAAAACTAGCAGAGAAGACAAAGGTAAGAAACCTATGCATCTGTTAGTGCTCTTTTGTTTCCTTTTGGAGTAACTTTTTTAGCATTAGCTTCATAATAGTAATTTAATTAGTGTGAAAAGCAGGTGAGCATACATCCATTTTTCTTCACTGCATGACTGTTTTCCCAAATTGGGACCATTCCCTTTGGTGTGGAAAGGGAGGCACTTCATCATAGCTAGTGGAACTGAAGTGAGAAAAGCATTCCAGCAGAAAGGTGGATGAGTAGGACAGAGAAAAACAAGAAGCTGAGGAGAAACTGGAAACTCCTCAATGACAGGAAGATTGTAGGCTGAGAGCTGTGCAGAGAACTGACCACTCCGAGATGAACACAGACACTTGATGGGAACACAATGATATGGCAGAGGGTCTGAATGTTTCATTTGCTTGTAGTGTATTGTGTCGGTTTTGTTAAAAGAAGCAGTAGCTGTCTGTTTATGGAGTCCACTGCTGTCTGGCTCCAGTAGTATTGTCTGTAGGTAGATTGTTCCTTCCCTGAAAAGAGCTAAATGCAACCAGCTCAAAGAAGCTTCCAGAGTGCAAGGGGGAGAGAGGGTCAGCAGAAAGCCTGCAGGGCAGGCTGGGAGAACCAAGGCATAAGATTTTTGTAGAGAACAGACCCACTGCCAAATCTGGAGTAACAGAGCATCAGGCATTTTCCAGGCACCTGAAAAGCTTGTTTGGAGGTTGTGCAGCTTCAAAGGTTGCACTTCAGGAACAGTACTGCACCTGTCAAAGTGCTGCAAGTGGCTGCTCCACTGCCTGTGCTGTATTTGAGTCACCATCCCTACCAGTCTTCAGGATGGAAAGTGAGTTTGCCAGAGGTAGACCAGTATTTTTCGTGTTTACAGGCAGATAGGGGATCGGTGGGTACAACAAACTGTTAGAGACCTTTAATACAATCCTGAGGATGCCAGATATGTCCCCGATAGATGAGAACGATGAGGGTCCAGCTCATAGGTTGAGTTCTCTGAATACAGAATTGCCATGAGGTTTCCCACCCTTGACAAGGCCAGGCAGAAATCCCCCGGGCCCTTTTAGCTAAAACAGTCCTGTTTGGACACCTTTGGGTGTTGCCTGAAATTCGCCTTCAGGCTGGTGATGAGAGGCAGTCCATGCCAAGCTGTTCTCAGGGACTGTGGGGATATCAAAAGGGTATCACTGTCATTAGGGAAATTGGAGAGCCAAAGAGGGTTTTAGAGCTGAAGAAACATTTCTTCAGGATTTCCTTGGGAGTCGAGAGGTTTGTGCTCAGAAGTAGCAGTTAGTTTCAGGTGTGCTGGGACTGGGATCTACAATAAAAAGAAGGGACTATTAGAAGAGGGTATGTTTATGGTTAAAGCAGAGGAATATTAGGGATGTAATTTTCTTCACATTCTCCTTGTTCTTATGGTTTTGAACAGCAATCATAAAAGTAATCAGGCTTATTTTGGATGTAATGATGCTAGAATTAATATACTTGACATGCAAATGGCCAGAGTCTTTCTGTTTCTAAGTTAGCTCAGACTTACACACAGCACTCCTTAGTTTGTAAAGACTCTTTTCTGGGTGTTTCAGATCCCAGAATTCAGTAATGCCCTAAGCAGTTGTTGTGGTTTGACCTGGCAGGCAGCAATCATTTGATTTCAAGATGAAAAGGTCGGGCAATTGGTATTTGTGGCCCACAGAGACACCTCAGGTATGGGTACCAGCAAGAACTGGGGATTTGGAGGTTTTGGCCTTAAAGCTCTTTGTGGTTTTGGTCCTATTGAGGTGAATTCGGGGGTGATAAAGTGTCAGGGGACTTTCAGCCCCTAGGTCTAAGATTGGCTAGTGGCCCGTTTTACTGGTATATCTTATTGAAAGCGGCAGTGCATCTTATTGAAAGAGGCTAGCTGCAGTTTCACTTTCTAGTGGGGTTTGCAGATGCCTGTGAGAGCATATTGATAACTAGGAGATATCTAAATTGTATAAACATGCTTACTGGTCAGCAATTATTTTACTGGGAAGGTGCAAATATGTACATTCTGGCTACCCCCGTCACCTGAGGCTCCAGCTCCTGGATTAATCTATTTTTTTTTTCCCACATGGACTTTTTATTCTTTTCTTCGGAGTTTTTAGGTGAGCCAGACAGCCCTTCCCAGGCAGTTTGCTGAAGGACAGTGGCTTTAACCCAGATTAATTTGGTACTCAGTTGAGAAAAGCAGTGGTTATCTCTGCTTCCATGAACCAGAGACAGATGCAGCCAAACTGGCATCTGTCAATACCACCCCTGCTTTATTGGCTGCATCCATTTCTGTGACCAGGCCAAGGCTTCTGTCATGGTCCTTCCTCCTCTCTACTTTAGCCTGTCTGCCCTCTTCCAGGACTCAGTAAGGGATAGGCAAGATGGGACATACACTGGAGGACTTATGATCAGGTACAGGTTTTGAGGAGATATGGCCATAGATGGCAGGACAGGCATCTTGCATGCAGAACCATTGGTACAGTCAAAGACAAAGGCTCAGCAAAAAAATCCTGGGATGATCTAAGACATCTGTCAGACTAGTATTTCTTCCTTCTTATCGCAGAATTGGCCATAACTGCATTAAAGAACTGGAATTTCCCAATACAGGTGTGTGTTTGTAGCCTTGTACCTTTGTGAACTGGCTATGCCTGGATATAATATAATAGGGCTAAAGCTAAATTTGCCATTCAGTACAGAGATGCCTGGTCTCTTCTCAAATATGAGATTAAGGTGACCCCAAACGGACACACTAAGTATGATCACAGCATCAGTCTGACCTCAGAAAGCAGTATCGACTTTGTCTTTGTTCAGTATTTTCTTAATTCATTGGTTATAAATGCTGGCACTTAAATTAAAATGAGCACAATTTATTTTTATTTTAGTCATAGAATCATAGAATCGTTTAGGTAGGAAAAGACCTTTAAGACCATCAAGTCCAACCATTAACCTAGCAGTGCCAAGTCTACCACTAAACCATGTCCCTAAGCACCACAGCTACATGTCTTTTAAATACCTCCAGGGATGGTGACTCAACCACTTCCATCGACAACCTGTTCCAATGCTTGACAAGCCTTTAGGTGAAGAAATTTTTCCTAATATCCAATCTAAACCTCCCCTGGCACAACTTGAGGCCATTTCCTCTTTTTCTGTTGCTTGTTACTTGGGAGAAGAGACCAATGCCCACCTCACTACAACCTTCTTTCACCAGAAAAGGTCCCCACTTCAGGGGAAGGAAACTCTTTGAAAATTCAGCTAACGCTAGAATAATTTTGCTGAAAAAAAAAAAAAGAGCCAGAAGGAAAAAACTTGAAGTCAAGATACTTCTTGGCCTGTTTTGTTTCTAGAAACTTCATGTTTTCCTTTTAAAACATTGTTTTCACTTTTAAAGGTATGAAAATTTAAGACTACTTTTTAGACATGATCAAAATATTTTCTTAAATCCAAAATGTAGAAATAAATTTGTTGTGCTGTGTCAAACAGAACATCTTATTTGGCCTAAAAGGAAATGATTTTGCCTTTAAAAATTATTTCTACTAATATAGAACTGAGAGATTATCATTGCAAGTTAGTTTCAGATCTTTTTTCATCCAGTCTGCCAGTTTGGTCAGTAAACAAATTCAACTACTGACATATGGTGACATGTAGATATGAATATTCTTAGATATGGATGAAAAGAAAGCTTGCAATCTTCAGCACAATTTTTATTTTCTGTGTCTTTTAAAAATTATTTGATCCTATCATCTCTTTTAACTCTTGCTGCTTTCTCTCCAGTGCCCTGGTTCCCCAGAAAAATCCAAGATCTGGACAAGTGTCACCATCTGATCACCAAGTATGATCCCATTTTGGACCATGGTCACCCTGTAAGTTTGACATCACTGTTATTTCATTTTTAAAAAAGAAACTCTCTGTAGGGAAATTTTTGTAAGCAAAATTTCAGGAGTAAAGAAGTAGTCATGAAAGGACAGAAAAAATGAAGGATGAGATAAAGGCTGATCTTCAGTGGAATTAGGGAGTACAGAGTGAATAACTTAATAATGCGAAAAGCTTATGTGTCCTGATCCATCAAGGTACATATGATTAACATCAGACACATGCTGAAGTAATTTCTATTCCAAATATTCTTTAGCATGAGTTTACATTTCATTGTTTAGTTTAAAAAAGCTTCTTGTTTATTATTTCACCCCTGATATATTTGAAGTATGTCCACTTTGTACTAGCTGGTCCACATAACATTTAAGTTCCCCAGCCTTCTGCTTTTTGTGGTTTTTTTGTTTTGACCTTTCAGATATTCCATATCTGCATTTTTAATTTTGCATATGCCAGGAATCTCATTCAAGTGCAGATGTACCGAGGGTGGTAATGAGGATAAGGGGCAAAGAGCTAGTCACTAATAAATACCACATCCTCAGATCCCACAGAGAGGAGTATCATGCTTAAACTTGCAAAAATTGTCTAGACAGAAAATAAGATAAATACATGGTGGCACTGATTAATGGATATAATACCTCAACAGTGATTTAAATGTGACTGGAGAAGCTCAAAAGGTCTAGTGATTTCAGTTGAGGTAAGCATCTAAAGCTTAAATAGGAAGCAAGTTGGAAAGATTATAATCCTAATTTACATCTGGCTTTTCACAAGGTCTTTGGAGCCAGGATTTTGGCAGTATTTATTGATACTACTCTGCAAAATATCGTTAGAATGTTTGTGATGAGCTTTCCCTTGGATTCAGGCAGTAGGTCTTGGTTATGAGTGGGCCGCAAAAAGGGCTTTACTCATAATGGTTTTGTGTGTGTACTCTTAGCCTTGCCATAAGCAGAAACTCTAAGAGAAGGAAGAGGAAAAATGCACCATAGGGTCCTGCTCTAGACAGAGAGATAATAGTAAGGCAAAGTACTAGGAACAAACAAACAAACACTTGTTTCTCATCAAAGTTTTCCAACTTTAATACAGACGAGATATGAGTTAGGTACAAACAAATAAGTGACTCCAAAGGGCCGTTTGTTGATTGACAAGGTAGGTCACAGAATTGTTGTGAAGTGTTCTGCCAAACATCACATAGAAGTGATGCATGAAAAGGAAAAAAAGCACAGACTTCGCACTGAAAAATGCAAGGAAGATTTAGGTGGATGTCAACAGATTCTACAAGATTTTGTCATTCCCTTTTCTAAATGTCTGAATTCTATTTAGACCCTTTTATTAACCTACATAATGTTAATGTTGTTAGCTATGTACAGTTCTGTGTGGTACAAAAAACCTTTCCAACTCTATCTTCTATTTTTGATAATCACTTGTTAAACTATAACGTTGTAGGAGAGCTTCATATCCTCCTTAACCAGGACATCTTTCATTCTTCCTCACATCTTTCTGATAGCAACAATCCAAGTATTTGTCATTTTCCTGAGCTAGCTCTGAGACTGTTTCTCATGAGATAAATGAATGCACATTGGGAACTCTTTGACTTGGCCCAAGTTCCCCTCCTACTTTGCCAAATAAGAGGTATGAGCACTGAAGAGAATGAGAGAAAGCACCAATGGTGCAGAGTTACTGAAGTATTGAATGGGGATAAATCTACACTGCAGAATGCAGTGCAATGTAGAGATACCTAAACTAGCTTGAAACAAGTTAGCTCAGGCACTGAAAATCATTTGCCTGTGCCAGGAGGGAGCACAATGTGGGCTCATTCACTGTGCTGCTAAGCATGGCTCAAAAATGGACAAGTTGGAGTAAAGTACCAAATACACTGATGTACAGGTGGCTCAGCAGAGATTTTGCATATACATTTACTATCAAATAGGCAATTTGGGCTGTCCATCTCAACAGCTTCACTTTGTTCTTTACTGTCTCTTTAATGGCCAGAAAAGCAAACAGATGACACTGTGACACCAGTCTCTGGGGGACCCTGACACTGGCTATAGAGGTCCCCCAGGGAGGCTCCTGCTGCTCAGAGGGTGGGTACAGAGCCCTGGGAACAGCAGGGACAAAGCTAAGAGGTCACAACATCAACGCAAGTCTGGCCCGATGGCTTTTCCACGGTTTTGCATGGTCTTGTTACAGCTACTGACAAGCAAGGGTGGCATCTGAATGAACATATTATCCATAACACATGACAAAAATAAACATGCTCTCAGGATCCAGTTCTTTCCTCAGATTCACGCACACAATACTCATTAACTGCAGTATTACTGGTATTATTGCTACACTGAAAATTATGTGAATAAACCTAAGGGAGAAATTTGGCTTGTAGTATGCAAAGTGGTTCCAGTAAATTCTGAATATTTTAGAGTAATAAATATTTGTACAGTGATGCTGATCAACGCTGCTTTATGAGTTATATGAGTAACACAGTGCCAGATTTCAGATTTTATTCCTATTATGAATGATGTAAAATTCAAAGGAATTTGATTCCACATCTCTATTCGTATTGAATAGCTGGAGAAGCCTGCTTGAAGCTTAACTTGTAGTAAACACTGAGGGGGCAGAAAGAAAACTCTGGTATCTAATAAGTAAACTGCCCCTTTGAACAGATACCACTGAACCTGTCTTTATCATAACATGGTAATAAATGGACAAGGAGGGATTGAGCTGAAAGCCTGTACTTTCTAAAGATTCAGTGGCAGCTCTAATGATTTCTAGCCAGTGAGGACCCCTTCTTCACCCAAAGCGCAGGGTATTGTGCAGGCGCAGTGTACTTTCTCTGGCGAGGTGCTACTAGGCCTGGTACCATCATGTCCCTCACAGCCCTATATTGCAACCTTCATGCTTAGCGCAGGAAAGAAATGATTCAGAGATTCAGGTCTTCCCCAACGGAAGTGACACCCTTATTTCAATTCCATTTTTAACGTGATTTGCATTTAAATTTGCCTGTAAGTGTAATGGTCTGTGAAGTAGTGTTTATGAATATCTCCAAAACCTTCCCACTGAGCTATGTTACTTTCCTTTCTGGTCACAGGCCCCAGTTTTTCATCAAAATGTCACGGATGTAGCTGACTGCAGACTTTGGCTTACCCTGTTCATAAGGCTCAAGATTCATTGCCTCAGAGAAAACAACCTATTTGAGGCCTAGGTTTTCTGAATGCTTCTGTCAATAAATTTATTTATGCCCGCAAATCTCTCTTAATGTAAATCTTTTTTCGAATTGTTTTCTAACTCAGGGATACGCCGACCCGGAGTATAAGAAACGGAGGGCGTTCTTTGCTGACCTTGCCTTTAATTACAGAGTGTAAGTACAAGGCTGCTGAAGGGACACTTCAGCGGTCCACATGCACTTTCTGACATCTTTGTGTGCAAGAAATACCAGAGACTTAATCTTTTGTCAATGTATCAATAGGGCTATCTTTTAGAAAACAGAATTCAGCCACAGAAGCTTTCACTCCATACGAAACAGACTTTTCCCACAACACAGCAAATATACCTGAAGATAAAAATCTTAGGATGTATTCACATCTCCTTCAGTGGTGTATTTTGTCTTAGCAGAGGTGATTTCTCAATAAGACTCTTTCAGTTCAATTTTGCAGTCCCTTTTAGGACTGGCTGCTGAGCTGAGGCTAATCTTTTTCAAGGAACTATGAGGAACAATGTTTAGGAATGTATTTTTGACAAAGAAAAGCAATTTACTATTTTTGTTATTTGTTTGACAAAATGTCTCCTGCCATGTACGTTTGCTACCTAAAAACCTAAAAACCTCTCAGGTCCTGTGTGGGTGACTGAAAATGTTTCTGCCTTTACGTGTAAAACTTCACCAGAATCACACTGCTGTCTGACAGAGGCAATCGGATGTATAGGTAGAACTGGTTGTGGATTATCAGTCTCATGGTGTCCAAGAAGTGGTGAAATCTCCCAAGTCTTGAGAGACTTCTATTGAGTACAGTTTTCTCACCACCACCATATATCACAGCTAGCGCAGCACAAAACAGAACAAAAACACACACTGAACTGACACAGAGCTACCGAAGAAGCAACAGTGAGGAAGAGGAGATAAGACCGCCTGTCAGAGAAGTTAGTGATAACCACGCAGTGTATGCCTGAGCAGCTCTCTGCTGATGAGTTTATGAATGCTTCTCTGTGATGATGCTGTGCTGATCACATCCTCCAGGGATGGACCCTCTGGGCACCCACTGCATTTTGGTTGCTAGATTCCCTTCAGCAGAGGTAAGGATAAGCCTGAAGGCCTCTTTTTTCTTCTGTAAAGCAGAACATTGATCCCTTTCTTGCCATATCCCTCTGTTTCCTCCCCACGCTGGAACAGAGGAGAAAATGCACACATTAGAGCCTACCAAGACAAAGAAGCTGTTAATTATGTACTATTTTGCTGTTTCTATCTTCATTACAGCAAATATTCATGGTGCAGACAAAGAAAATAATACTTGGAAACTGAACTTGAAACCTGCTTTAGACATATGCATTATTTCCTCTCTTCATTACAGAGGAGACCCTTTGCCTCGCATTGAGTACACAGCACAGGAGACTGCAACTTGGTGAGTTTGTTACTTATACTCCGACTCCTGGGCCATTCCACTGCAGCCCCAGGAAAGACTGGCAATGTGAGACAGTTATAACATTTTAAAACCATATTTATCCATCTCAAATTTTACTCCTTGGTTAAGTGTCACCTTTTGGTCATTTGTTTTGCAGAAAGCCATTCTCAGGGCTGGTCTTAACTATTCACTTTCTAGAGCAAAATGCATTTTCCTGACCGTCTCCCTGCCTGCCAATTCCATCAAGATATCAGAAGCCAGAAAACACCTGGAGTCTATAGCATAACTTCTTCTAAGTGACCTCTAATTAACCATAGCTATGGTGGTGACAGAAATATCACCTTTCCAAATCTGTTACCAGGAGAAAATGCCCACTCACAGGATGGAAGTTCACTCATAGGATGTGGCTAATCCAATATTCACAGGACAGACTAGCCTTGCTTGTTCTCCTGCAAGTATTATTGCTGTTAACATGAATAGGTATCATTCTCTCAAACTGAATGTAAAGGAAAGTTTGGAG
>WAAD01033124.1:2083-18632 GCA_013389945.1 Fregata magnificens | reverse complement strand
AAGTTTGGAGTGCCCTTCCAGGATACATTATTTACACTGTAAAAAGGCCTTTGATATCATATGAAATGATGGCAAGTTACTTTTACACAGGTGCAGAATTTCTTCACTGGGGCTTTGTTTCTCCTGAAGATCTGGCACTCAAAGACAAACAAACAAACAAGCAAACAAAATTAATTCAATTCAAAGTATGTTTGCAGACTTTATGTGAAGTATGTGGCAGCTTTGAAAGAAAGCAGAGTTCTTATTTCATATACCTCTGTTTCCACTTTATCCCACGAACTTTAACAAATCTCAGTAAGCAGCAATGATTACACATTTGTATGACAATACAAACACAAATATGTCCAAATGTCCCGGCTAAGAGCAGAGTCCCAGGATTGTGCAAGGTGCCACATGTGAACGTAATAAGAAAGAGCCTTTGTTCAGAGGAGTTTACAATTTAAATGGAAAGACAGCCTAAAGATGGGAAAAAGGAAGAATGATGGCCACATTTTATAACTGTGGAACTGAAAAAGCTAGAGCTTAAGTGATTTGCCCAAAATTATACACAAAGTTTATGTCAATGCCAGGAATTAAATCCATACACTAGATGTCTTATGCCAGAACCTCAACCACAGGGCCATCCCATCTTTTTCAGTGATTATTTTATTTTAAATAAAATCTGCTCTGCCATAGAAAGCTTGAGGGGTGTTGCCCACAATCACATAGAAACCTCGCATCCAGCTCATCCAGGCGGTCACAATTTTATTAAGCTCAAATAGGTTTTTATAGCATCTTTCAATTGTCAAAGATTGATGGTCGGTGTCATGCTCATGATTGCTACCACCAGCCAACAATCTTGGCATGGGATGGTGTGTGGGAATGTCATATTTGAGAAAATTTAATTTTGTGTTCTTTCCTGTTTTTCCCTTTTGTTGCCAACCTCCGTCATTCCAGCCCTTCTCCACCTAGAATTAGTCCCACTGTGGTAACGGAAGAGACCTTTAAAGGAGTATCTGCCCATTTCCCCAAACAGCCAGCCCCAGCAACCCAGGTTGTCTTGTTATGTAAAGCTGTTTCCAAAATTAGACGTCCCAATGGTTATCACAGCCCCCAGGGGCTCTGCCCTGAGGTCAGCTGCATTACAGCACAACTTAATTGAGCACTGTGCAATTGAACGGGAAATTTGTAGCACAGAATAAATTCCCTTGGTGTTCACTCTGAAGAATTGTTGGATGCCTTCAGTTTGTAGCAACATGGTTATAAAAATGAAAACTAATCAAGTGAAGAAATATGACTTTCAGAAAACAGAGGATACAGATGATGTGAGTTTCTGTTTTCAAGCAGGCTTCTTGGAAGGCCTTGAAACTAAGTAGTCATAAAAGACATCTTATGGGTAAAAGCTATATAAGAAAAAGGGAGAATCTAGGACAAAATTATGGGGATGCACCTGTCATATCTTCATAATAGAGCTGAATAGTGCCACTTTTTTCTAAAAGAATTAGGAAATTTATGTAAAATAAGGTCATTGCCTTTAAAGTCTTTCAAGTGGCTGGCTCTATCCTTTGTTATGAGGCTCCTTTCTAGAGTATTTCATAGACCGTGCTTTCAGCAGTGTCTCTTTCCATCTCTGGACTGAAGTACAATTGAGTAGCAGCTTAATGGTCCTTTGAGTGATAGCACCTCCATATGGTGAGGCATTACACCTATTTGAGACACTACATTAGTGCTAGCTAAATTGTTGTCTGGAAATATCTTCCACTCTATTGACTTTGGAGTGAACTTAGATGATTGCCTTAGAGGTACTTAGAGAGGAGGGACACTTAGCTTTGGATAATTCATCACTAGTCTCTGAGACTGCCTATGTTTCTGTGGTAGTCAATGTTTGGACACACAGTAGAATGATACTTTCATAAAAGAGACCATATGTGCAGAAGTGTAAACAAGCCTGCTGTCTCTAGACTCCAGTCTGGGGACGAACTGTGTACTGGTTCAGATCCTATGCAATCCCACTGAAGTCAGTAGTATTCTATGGGGAAATGAGCCAGGGCAACACTTGAACTCTAGTCCTCCTCATTTTTTCCTAATTCTTCTATGGAAATGGCCCAGTCTCCTGTGGCTTTTGCAATAGTGACAGCAGCCACTGTTTCCCTCTGTTCTTTTAATTCTTTTTCCTCCTAAGGTTTTCCTCCCCCCTTCATTCTGGTTCATTACTCCCACACTGTGTAAGACATTTGTACAAATGAAGAGAGCCATTACCAGGGACTGGCTATCACCTCCATAGCAACAATAGCATCACAAAAAAAATACAATACAAAAACAACAAAAGGTCATTTTCCGTAGCCAGCATTTCCAAGAATGATCTCAATTTTCATAAAACAATGTTTATAAAATTGTTAACACCCTAGGGCCATGTCTGAACAAAAATAACCATTTCTATAAGGTTCTTTGCCATCCTATTACTACTTGTTTATTTTGCAACAGCTAAATATATTCCAAACCACAGCTCTAAATCCAAGCACCATCAAGTTTGGGAGAAGCTTGAAGCCTGTGCCCAAATCTGGTTATATATATTTTTCTTCAGCTGGTGTCTTTTTGTATAACGGGCTAAATGCTTCAAGAAGTTGGCATGTCTTTCAAATACATAGCCCGTGCCAGGCATTTTGAACTGCAAAAGTATGAACCTCTTTGCCTGTCCAGATGTTACTCTTCAGTATCAGAAAATGTGCTTTTTTAGGAGGAGGTTTGTAAGTCAAATATAGGCTAGGCTTCAGCATGGAGATAGAGGGACCGGCATTTCAAGTTGTACCCCAACTTAGAGAGGGAGGGAATACCTGACTCATTCCATCCCTAAACTGTGCAACATAGAGAGGGCCACAGACTCAGCTTTCTCCCTGGGATTTCCTTGGTACTTCCAACACCCTTATACCTAAGCAAGAAACACTTCTGAATCAGGATTAGAGTCCTGTTACATTAAAGGAGGGTGTAGGAAGGGATAAAACAGATTTGCTGAACAGAACCTACTTTCTGAAGGAAAAGTGAAACAAAAAGCGCTTATGCTTTGGTACATCCACCCAGGCATGAGCTTCCAAACACCAGGTGTCCTGAGTTCAGATTTTCAGACCGTTGCCTATGCTGGGGGTTTATGCCTCTCTGTGGATCTGGAAATAGGGCAGATAAGTACTGCATTATTGAGGTGGGTCATGCTGTATGGCTTTTGCTTTTCAGGAGAGAAGTCTACAGGAAGCTGAGCAGCCTTTACCCTACTCATGCCTGTATGCAGTACCTGGATGCTTTCCAGCAGCTGGAGAAATACTGTGGCTACCAAGAGGATAACATACCTCAACTTCAGGATGTCTCCAGATTTTTAAAAGGTCAGTTATTATGAACCATGGTTTACTGTAGTGCTTCCTGGATATGTTTGTACACCACACACACACACAAACCTTCTCGTAGGACCCAAGTTGGTGAGTAGAGCTGATTAGCTGTAGAGTTCCCTTGTGCAAGATGAGCAGTAGCCCAGGGCATTAATACCAGGCATATCTAGGGACAAAGCTGTAAGTTTGTGTTTGTTCTGTGAGTGACTGCAGTTGGTGTAGCACTAACCAGCTAATTCCAGTACTAGCAGCAGTACAGCCACAGCAGCACGCTGCTCAGCATGACTCCCACACACAGGTTTTCTATGGGTTTGGCTGTATTTTGTGCTTCTATAGCTATGCTGCTAGTAAGACCCAAACACAAGTACAGGTACACACCTCTCAAGTCCACTTTTTTCTGATGCATGAGACAGGATGGCAATGTGTGCTAGAGGAAATGATTTCCAGGAGGTCCTGTTAGTCAGTCGTCAGCTGCCTTGAAACAACACTGCTTCTTTCTGTCTCCGTGGCCCCACTTGCCACACTAAACTCTTTGGTACCTACCGTGTGGCTGACAGGAGAGTAGAAAGGCTGTGGTGCTAGTCTGTAAATGCATGAAGATGTGGCCTTAGATGAAAGCACACGTAAGATTGTTAGGCTGACCTACCTGCTGTTAGCTGGGGACTGACTAGCAAGGGGCAGGAGAGGAAGGGAGCCTGCATTATTTTTATGAGGCCACAGGCTTCATTGATTCCCAAGGCCAAGTGCTTTGTGTCAACCAGCTCATTTCCTACCATTATCAAGAATGAATAAAGAAAGACGGGTCTTTAAAGCCTCCTTGCTCCTTCTCAGAGACAAGGAGATGTGCCAGAGAGAGGACAGCTGATCACTATGATGAAATAAACAACAAAAAGTATGGCTTAACTTTAAATAAATTCAATTTAAATACAATATTCAGGAAATCAAGTGACCTGCTCCATGTATCAGTAGGTGATGCTGGCAAGCTTGAATAAGCTTTCTGTTGCTGAAGGGTTTTCTAAGATATTGTCATTTTAGGGAAGTTAAGCTGTTCGATGACAAAGTTTTTATTGCACCTTCAGTGTAAGGGAATGGAGGGTTGGCATATGAAAAGCATCTCTCATGAGCACCATAACATCCAGCTGTAGGAATTTTTCTGTGTATGCATTATGTATTTTCTCATGTATTTTCCCCTCTATTCAACTATCCATCTTACTTCCCTCCTGTAGTAACTGGCTAAAATATTTTTTCTCATGAAGTAGTTGATCTCATCTTATCTCATTTACACAGTAGCTGACAGCATGGAGCTCCAGAAATCATGTGATGCTGATTTGATTACCACAGATACTCGTATTCTTTAAGTGAATCTGGTGATTTCAAAGTGGGAGAATTTAGGATAATGTAAGAATATCGTGTCATAATACTATTTGTATTGCTCATCTTGCTTGACAGGATTTGATTGCCTGGAGTGTGGGCCTGCTCACTTCTTTTGTAGGCTCTGGTTCTAAATTTTCTCTGTGCCATACAAATTGTCCTAAGCAAAAAAATGCAGTAAAAATAGTAATTCTGAAAATTCTGCTAATAACAGTTGGGAAGATGTTCACAGTGAGTTTCAACTCATCTACTATAAACATGGGATGTCTAGTGTAAGATAATTGTCCGAACTATTCTGACTGGGAATGAGAATCAGGCATTTTATTCCATCCTGAAATGGGTGTGTAAGGAAAATGGAAAGAATGGCTCTTGGGACCGCTGGTCCTACCCTCCTTAAACTGTAGAAAAAACCTGGATTAGTTTAGCCTACAGGCTTTGTAAAAGATTATGTATAGATGGAACAAAGTTTGTTCAAAAGAACTGTGTTTACAGCTAGACACAATTAAGAGTGAGTAAGCTGTTTTAATCCCATTATAGGGGGCTTTGAACTGATATCTTACTTATCTTCAATGATTCCCTCTAATGAGGTCATTTCACTATGCAAAACACTTTCTAGAATAACATGAAGATTGACATTATTGCAAGCTCCCTTTGTAACAAACTCAGTTTGAGTCAGAAGCATCTGCAAGGTCTGTAAAATCTCTGTTAAAGACAGCCTCATGCCAAGCAGCCACTGGGTGAGGGGTATGATTTATAAGGAGTTCTTCTGATTTATTACTAGTTTGGGTGGCTTTTACCACCAGTGTCAACAAAGCCAGAATTTTTCCTTCTTACAACTCATCAGTCAACAGTGTGCTTAGGCTCTTTCCTGCATTACAGGTGTGCAGTGCTCAACCAACCAAACCTTAACCAAACTATAGGCTGTGATGTGTCTCCCAAAATTCCTTGGCATACAGTGGATGTATTTCATCTACAGCCTATGTGGAGATGCATAGTGCAGTTCCTCTTGTCACTGGTTAGCTCTGGGTGAGCCCCAAACTGTCCCACTCTCCCATTTAGGACATAAATCCCAGCATGTATCTTTTCTAAATACTGCCTCTAAGGACTGGACCATTCTTTAGCATATGTGGTGATAAGACTTAATATAGAATAGAATAGAATAGACCAGACCAGACAGACCAGACCAGACCAGACTATTTCAGTCGGAAGGGACCTGCAACAATCGTCTAGTCCAACTGCCTGACCAATTCAGGGCTGACAAAAAGTTAAAGCACGTTGTTAAGGGCATTGTCCAAATGCCTCTTAAACACCGACAGGCTTGGAGCATCGACCACCTCTCCAGGAAGCCTGTTGCAGTGTTTGACCACTCTCTTGCTAAAGAAATGCCTCCTAATATCCAGACTGAACCTCCCCTGGTGCAGCTTTGAAAAACCTCCCCTGGCGCAGCTTTGAATATAATAAACTATAGGGATGCAGAGAGAGAGAGTGGGATATCCTGGAGAGAAAATGGTTCTGTTATAACCAGCCCACACAGCCAGATAAACTTCCATCTTCTCTTTTACTCAGCACTATCTGTGAACTCAAGCAAGCAATTCCTTTTGACTTCAATACAAGTTGAACTACAAGATGCGTCTAGTGTTACCTGGCCCGCTAGTGAGGCTGGTTTGAACAGAAATGAACTCTGCATCATAAGTATTTAATAATTACTTAAAGGGAATTTACATGGTTAACCATGTCACTGTTTAACATGACAAGTGTTTTTTTTGAAAGGGTTAACTAGATGAACCTAGGCACGTCTTTCTTTCTAGGAAAGATGTTTGGATTTAGGCATTCATTGTCCTCCACAGCTGGAAGAGATTAGAGTCAGTGAACTCAAGCAAGCTCACAGTACAACGCACAGGCCTGTATACATGAGTATTTTAGGCCAAGAATTAAACCTTACAGATCACTTTAGGTCAACTGCTCAAGACCTTCTCTTCAACTCATTTTGATTTCAGAGATCTTTGGGCAGCAGGTCCAATCAGCCACACCCCCAATTCTCTACTGATTGCTGGTTTTATTGTGCAGTAATGACATAGAAGTTCAGATTTTGCAGATATTACCTTCAGCAGATAACTTTTTCCTATGGCTTTTCAAGGCAACTGGCCAAGTCTGTTCCATCAGCAGACTGTCTGATTCACTGGCCTATATTTAAAAGGGCATCTCAGGGAACATAAGCTGTAATTTTCATTTTCCCTCCTGCTCCTCCAACATGGATGCTAAAGCAATATAAATTTCCCTAGACTCTTTCATAGTCCTTCCAAAACTGAGTTACTTAGGGCTTGGTTCTCGCCTGATATATTTTTCAGCTGGTGCAGTTTTCACTTCACTCAGACTCAGAATTTAGCCCAAAGATGACCAGACTCTGAGATTTTCACATTCCTCTGGAATAGCTTAGTATGGCATCAGCAGCAAGGGAGTACCCTTCTTGTGCCAGCTCCTGGCCAGTGACTGAGGAGACATAGCTAATGGTCTGTCTATTCCCCCAAACACCCTGCTTTCTTAATTGGGGAGGGGGGAAACAGTAAACTGCTTTACAACCACTTCTGATTCCCTGGTTAACTCTGATGCCTTTGCTCAGCATATAGACAAAGATAAAGAAATAATCTCCACAGGTTTTTTTGCTGTTGTTCAGCTTTGAGACAGTTCTGTACCCATTACCTTTGAATTCAGTGGAGCAAACCCCTTTTCTTCTCTCTCTCTCTTTTTATTTTATTTTACTTTTTTTTACTGAGAAAAGTGTTAATAGCCAGACAGAGCAAGACAAGAAATGCTGGAAGAAACATTAAAAACCAAACCAAAACAAATCTTGTAAATGGCTTGGTTTCTGGGTGGGATTTTTTTTGTTTGTTTACATAAAATAAATTAGGTTCCAGGCTTCATGACACAATAGAATATGGATAGAGAAGGGAGAATAAAGCCATTTCTGATTTTTTTTAAAGTGTAGTTTTATGCTTTAAAGAAGATGAAATGTCATTTATGGGAGCTGAGAATGCAACACAGATTTTGAATATAGGACTTCAAAAAGATTATCATTGGCTCTCTTTTAAAGCAATGATTTTCAATTTTCTTAGCTTTGCAGACCACCAACATGTTTCCCATGGAAATGTAGGTTTTGTATTCTGCTGACCATAGGACTGGTTATTTTGTTAGTCGTCTCTCACAGACCTTTTGTAGTAGTGCAGGGTGTCCTGGGGTAACACTGATAGCACAAGCTGAAATCACGGTGCAAAAGTATTGCATTCTTCTGTCCTGTTCTGTGAACACATGCAAAGCAAAACACATATGATCATATGACTGGGAGGCTGTGTAGTTAGTTCTAGACAAACATGATGATGAAAAAAAGACAGAGGGGAAAAATAGGTGAGAGCACTGATGGAAACTCCAATGTTAAACGGTTAAGAGTCAAATTCCAGCATCCCTGTCTTTGACGAGGACCTGTTTACTCTTTCTCCTGCGTGTTCCCATTCTAACAAAGTCCAAGCAGAAAGATAAAATTGGTAGCAAGTTTTGCCAGTGCTGAGCTAGTTTATACATGTGGAGCATGCACCAACAAAGGGAAATGAAGTTGAATAGTATGCTCCAATTCTACCTCTAGGGTATGTTGAAATAGGCCCACTGAGGAACCAAAGAATTGCCCAGACTGGAGCAGACCCATGGTCCACCTACTTCTGTCTTCAACAGCGCAAGGTACCAGGGGTTTCAGTGCAGGGAATAAGAAAGGAGGGGACTAGACAGTAACCTAGCATCAGGGAAGAGCCAGATGCTCTCAGACAAGGGTTGGGGTGGGTTGTGTCCCTTATCTAACTTCTGTTTTTCTTCTACATATGCTATACAGGAAATAAGAGAGGTAATCCAAGAATTAATAGACTAGCCAGGACTAAAAACACAGGTTCTGTCCCCTGCTTGATCTTAAGGATCATATGTGATCTCAGACACATCACTAACGTGTGGAACATAGTAGATAAATGTGTGTAAATGTGCTAAAAATGTAAACTGGGGTAGGCAGTACTCCCATACCTCATATCATTGCTGTGTGAATACATGTAGGATGGATGGCTAGGTGGCTTGATGTTGCAGAATTGGACCCATAGCAGTACAGGGGCACGTCGATAATGATAAGCCAGGATGTTCCTACTATGTTTAGGTGGAGGGAGCTATTGCAACAGAGCATGAAGGTCCTATGAAACAGCTTACCTGAAGTAAGTGTGCCATGTAGTTAACCCTAGAAATGCCTAAATTAGGTCTCTCTTCCCTTTGCAGAGAGAACAGGTTTCCAGCTGAGACCAGCTGCAGGACTGCTGTCTGCTCGTGACTTCCTTGCCAGCCTGGCATTTCGTGTCTTCCAGAGCACGCAGTATATAAGGCATTTCTCTTCTCCTATGCATTCCCCAGAACCGTAAGTTTCATGCCCTGGCACAATCCCATCCTTCTGAATGTGCTGGGGATTATTCTCTTGGGAACAGCTCTGGAGCTCTATCCAGTAGTCCACAGAATGAAACAATTTGAGAAACTGGTAGCTGGAGAGTTAGAAGGGGAAGTCATGCATGAGAGGGTGTGGGTCTCTGTCTCTCTTGCAAAGTTGTCTGGGGAAGGAAAAGACTGGGGAATATCTGGTTTAATCTTTTCATCCTGCCTTCAGTTACTCTCTGTTGGGGTTTGATTCCCTGCTGTGAAACTCTCCCAGTAAGTGCTGGCCAGACAACAGCAATTACATTTCATGAGAAATTACAAGTTCACACAGATGCTTTTGTTGTATGCTGGGACAAAACAGGGACCTTTCAAAGATGTTGTGACATAGGAGACTAGTGCCCGTGCAATCCCAAGTGAGACAATAGCCAAGGTAGCAGGGGGCAGCTGGCTCCCCATGGCAGAAGGGAATGCTCTGTCACGCTCCCTGCCAGGCCAGGTATGGAGGCAGCTACTGCAGACCAGCCCTCACACCAGCTCCGTTTGGGGGTCTACCAGCTAAAGTCCTTCATGGGAAGTTCATGTAGGGCAGCAAAAGAAACCTTTATTAAACATGCAGATCACTTGTTTTCCAGAGACTGCTGCCATGAGTTGTTGGGTCATGTTCCTATGCTAGCTGACAAGGAGTTTGCCCAGTTCTCACAGGTAAGAAGCTTGTTCTCCTGGCTGTTTAACCAACTGCTCTGGATAGCAGGCAAGACGTGCCTCAAAAGCATGCAGCTTACCATGCTTGAAACTATTTTAAGACTTGATTGTGCCTGGGTCGCAACCTCCATAGGTGGTGGGCTAGCAGTGCCCTGGGAGACATTTACTCCAAGGGAGAGGTAGCACTGCTCCCTATGGCCATCGTGTAAAAGAAAGGGCAGGCAGTGCTTGTGGAACTTCTCTGTGGGAGGGCCGTGTCAGTCTGCAGAAGGATGCCAGTGGAGCCTCTGCGGTGCTGCATGTTTGAGTTGTACTGACTATGCTGTTCCCCCGGCTTCCTGTCCTACACCACATGAACCTAACCAGGAACAGCCATCGAGCCCCCAGGCTGGTTCTGTCTCTGGATGTACATTTTTATCTCACATGATACTTTAATTGTGTCCATCACCATGTCATTCATTAGAGTTGTTTTTCCTTTTACAACTCACCAGATTCTCATAGCATTGCTCACACTGGTGAGGAGGCTCCAAAAAGCAAACAGGGTTTCTTTGTACAATAAGGGGCTATTTAGTACGAGCAGTCAGTGTCAGACCCATGTGAACTCAATGACCTCGTATAATTAAAGACTTCAGAACTATGAATGTGCCTCAAAACCGTAGCAGAGAGAAGAAGATAACTCATATTCTAGGCTTATCAATCAGTGGCCAGTGTGGAAACTGGCAATAAGAGCAGAGGAGTTACATGATGTAGGTCCCTGTGAGAATATCTTAAAAAGAAAGCCAGTTCACCTCATATAATGTGGTTTACAGTTGTATCGACTTGGATACGTGCCAGTTTCCATTTTGGTCAAAAATATTGGTTATTATCAGATTCAGATGAGTAGTACTTAAAATATCCTAGTGGACTACAATTTATTCAATACCAGAACTGAAGACACATTAGAAAGAAGATATTATAGCAATTTCAGAACTTTCAGCTTCCCTCTTTTCCCATCTATGACACAAACTATACAACATGGGATCACATTAAATGAATTTTCACATTTCACATTTTTTTTTCACAAAGAATTTTCACAGTTGTAATTCACCCCATGAAAATTCTTTTTTGTTCCATTCAAGATGAGATGATGAATGGTGAAAATGCCCTGATTTTGTTTGTTTGCTGCATGATATGGGTCCCGGGATAGCTAAGAAGAGACATCTACAGATTCCTATTGTGAGAATAATAATTAACAGGGAGCACAGATGAGAGTAAACAGAATCCTCCCTGCAGGGATCTGGCCCACTCATAAGAGCTGTCAGAAAGAGAGTGAGAGACAGAAAGGTAATGGCAAAGATAAAACCCACCTTGTTGACCTTCCTTCGCATGCCTCCCCATAAATCTCTGCCAGGGGTAGTCCAGCATTAAGCCAAGAGATGGTTAACTTTACACAGAGAACGCTGAGGATTAAACACTCATCTAATGTGGCTCCCAGTGGTAAGTAGCTGGGGGCCAGGGAGAGGTAGGCATCCTGGAAGCCATGGAAGGTCATTCTGGGTGACAAAAACAATGAATAGTTCATGCTATTCATGCTAGAAATGATGTGGTCCTCCCCCTTCCCCTCTTTCTCTCCCTTGGGCTGAATAATCACACTAGTGTAACACTGCCTGCTTGCTTACTTGCTTTAGGATATTGGACTGGCTTCTCTTGGATCATCTGAAGCAGTGATTGAGAAACTGGCCACAGTAAGTACAGATGGCAGTTTAATATCGGAGGCAAAACCCAAACGATTCACTGCATATCCCTTACTGTGCAGGGAAGGCTCTTCTCCAGTCTCTCAGATTAGCTCCAAAGTGGGAGCATCAGCAGGATTGTCTCTTCTCCTCATCCACAGGTTAGGGAAATGCTGGAGCAGGGGCTGGAATCCCTCTGGGGGAGCCCAGAAGCATGTGATTCCACCTGAGGAAATGCTTGTACTTTTTGCTTCTATAAGAATATATTGCTGAAGCTGAGTTTCTACAATTTCAGCCATGGGAGGGTCCTAACTCACTTTCCAGGTTCATCTAATAGACTGGATACCCAACGTGATTCCTGTGTTTTCTCCCACACATGGTGCAGGGAACCATCAGAATTTGGTTCACCCTGTATTCATTAATCTCACAAAATAGGTGAGCACTTAAAAGCAATTTGAGAGCAGGTACTCTCATTCAGTTCTGAGTCACTAGGCTGTATGCATCTGCCAAAACAACTCATGCAGCCCCTTGCTGCCATCTTAACTTGTTCCAAAAGTGGGCTAGAGGCCAGATGATTTTTTTTCTGATAACGATACCCATTTCCCAGTCTTCATTTTTTCAGGGGAGGAGAGGAGCCTTACCTTCACCCAGCTGGGTGAGGCTCATTCAGGAAAAGGGGTGGATGGGAGGAGACTGTCACTCCTGAAATTCCTCACCCAGCCCACAGCCCCACTCATGGTGAAGTGGAACAAGGCACTGTGTGAAGGAGGTTATGGCTCACCTAATATCTGTCTGCACTTATCCATCCTTGGGTCAGGACTAGGTAAGCTAGCAGTATTTTTAGAGTTCAGAGAGCAAAAGGTACCAGTGCTGAATTTCTCGTAGCATCATCCAGGTCCTGAGCTGGTGATGTGAGCGGACTATATGCAAAGAGGCAGTGACATATCCACATTTCCTCTGCAGTTTCACCTCTCTGGATCTAGAGAGGCCAGAGTAAGATTAAGATCCATGCCTTTGCTAGAGTTAAAAGAATTATGAGAGCCATTTTGCATCATTACCCAGGTCTTGGTGAGATTGGGTGAAGGCCAGTGGCTTACATAGCATTCCTCTGCAAGCACCCCTCCCTGACCCTGGCCTGGCTAGAACTAGATTAGAGATAGCGTTAAGGTTAGAAGAATGATCCATCTCATATCTGAAATTGTCATAGTATTAGCTAGGGTTTGGGGAGGTAGAATAAGGGCACCTTTTGAAAGGGCTACCTGCAGTTCAGGATCTGTGAGAATACAATTTTGTAAGCGCCATTCAAGTATTCTGAACAGTAAACATATTCTGGATTAACATCTCAGTCTTCAATTGTTTAAAAGTTAGACATCTGATCTAGGCTTATTGTTCAGGTTCCTTCACTAGAAAGCGAAGATAAAGAAGAACCTGTAATGTATTCGCTATCCCGACATAGATGTCTAAGATAAATCCTTTTTTCTCTCTGGAAATCCCTGTCATTCTCTGTTCATTATAAAGAGAATGTAGGTAACTAGCTTAGACGATACGACAAGAATTTAAGCTAACCAAAATTTTATTTAAAGAATCTGAACCTTGTTGCTATGGTCTATAACATTTGTAAGACAGACTTTGAAATGTCATTATTTCGTTCAGTCCCTGGACTTCTCTAAGCAGGTGGATCCATGCACAAAGGCTGGGAAATTCATGTCGTCCACACAGTGCCACTACAAGTACTGTGTCTTGTACCCTGTTAAAACAGTGAGAGCTGGAAGAACCTCACTATCTAAAAGCCAAATACAGGATATCTAAGGAAACACTAAAAAGAATTCCTCTTCCTCCCACGTCTCATTCACCGGTCAAAAAGACCTTCTGCAAAATGAGGAGATACTCGAAAGACTTTTCACTGTGAAATAATAAGAATCAAGACTATTAACACAATAAGAATGCAGAATTATTAACTGAACTGTAGAGAAAGCAGCTCAGGATTGTGCAGAAAGAAAGATCCTGGCATGCTGTTTCTTTAGTGGTAAATTTGCAGGCTAAACCCAAGTCATCAAAATTGTAAGACGTGTGAAAAAGGGTGGGAGAAAGAAAGAGAAAGAAAGTAAGGGGCAGAATAGACAGAATAACGTAGCGTTTCACACTATTTTACAAACTGCCTACAGTTCTTTGAGAAGGGTGCTGAGAATGCAATACTTACGGCTAAACCGAAGCCAAGGTCCAGCCCTGTGTATGAGGCAGCAAAGAGCTATGTGTCCCTAAAGCAACCTTGAAGACCTGTGACACAAAGCCATATTCTTGAAATGCCTCATGTTTTCCATGTTTTTCTTTTGCACAACACCTATCCAGCTGCTCAGGGGTCAGGCTGTGTCCAGACTTGGTCCTCCACTGTCCATTTCCTTAAATGCTGTAATAAGGGAAGGGCTAACAGGTTGGCAGAGCCAAGAGTTGCTTTTATCCCACTGCTATCCAGCAGGTAAAGGAAGTATGGTCCTAAGCATACTTTATTGCAAGAAAAGCCCAGAGACATGTATCTTCATTTTCTACTGGAGCATGATAAAGATGTAATTGGCATAATCTTAAAGGGTACATTGCTGCTAAGGGATAAGTCATTCTTCAGTTCTTCTGAATCCTATCACACAGACAAAGGAGGAGGGAAACTGTACTTTCAAGTACGTTTCCTAGGGTCTTGAACTTTCTATGGGGGTCTGCTTGTCCTTCTGGGGACTATGGGTTGAAATCTGTCAGCTTCCACTGACTATAATGAAGCTCAGGGCTAAGAGGTTGCAGAGTAATTTGTAAGATCTTCCAAAGAAAGAAGGCAGTAGGATTTTATGACTTTATTTACCCATGTAATTATCGTTAGCCATTTTTTTTTTGGGGGGGGGGAGTGAGAATGGGAACGATGGCAAGTTTTGAAAAAATATGTGTTATAATTTGTGTGTGTTATATAAGTTGAGAGAAAAAATAATTTTCTTAAAATATACAACTATAAAATTTGAAGATACAAAGACATTAAGGAATAAGGATAAAAGAAAATTAAAGGAAAAATGAGAAGCTTAAAAATGAACTGCCTGTTGAGACTGTTTTTCACAAGTTGTTCTTATTACCAGCTTTATTGGTTCACTGTGGAGTTTGGTCTCTGCAAGCAAAACGGATCAATCAAAGCTTACGGGGCAGGACTGCTTTCGTCTTATGGGGAGCTTATGGTATGTGTCAAACGTATGGTGTTGAAAGATTTCTATAATACAGTTTTCTGAACTCTCTGGTAAAAGCAAAATATTGTTTCCTTACATAAAACAATATGATTCAAAATACTGATTTTTCTTTTGCAAAGAAATTCATTCTCCCTTCCCAGAAGCTACTGAGTAGGGGAAAAACTGCTGTAGGATTGTACCTGTCTTCCACCTAAAGAGATTAAATGCAACAAAAGCAACCATCCTATAAAGTATTAGATTTGTTTCTTACTGCTCCTGGCCACAAGTAATACAGTTGACTTTAACATAAAACTTATGTACCTTTCTGAATTACTCACTAGAGGGCAATATTATTCCTATTATGAACTCTGCTACTTCATCCATGCCATTGACATTCATGCACATAGGAATCAGAAAGGCACTGACTGACTGGACCAACTAAAGTGCAAAGAAACTAAATAGCATGGACACTGACAAAAAGAAAATGCTTTAGTATTTCACATTCCTAAATACATTTCAAAACTAATCCCAGCTCAAGTTTTATGTAGATGAAAATCTGCATACACAGGTTTGATACTGCCCTGCCTGGTCAGAATAACTCTGGGAAGAGGGACTGTACACCTTTACAGAAAGCTTATAGGTTTCCCCGCCTTTGGACAAACAGCTGATAGGGGAGATATTAATTTCTCCTCAGTTTCGCAGAGCGCTGAAGCAGATGATCAGTTTCTAAGTGCAAAAGCCCTAAACTTCTATCAGTAGGTCTCAATTGCTTCAGGTTGTGCAGATACTGGATGATTTTTTTGAATTAGTAAAAGGCAAAGGAAAATAAAAAGCACTCTTTTCAAGCTTTTTTATAAACCAGGAATTAATTTTTTCATGGGAGACATGTTTTAAGCTTAATACATAGACAAAACAGCCTAACAGCCAGCTGCATGATATATTCACATGGAACCATGGCTGGATTAGCACAGCTTGGACTCCCATAACTGGAGATAGTTGGATTGTTATGACAATAAACATATTGCAAAACTCTCCTAACGGTATACAGGTCAGCCTGCTTCCCTGTCAATTGACAGAAGAAAGAAACAACATGTTAACATGTCTCAAGACATTTATAATAGAAGTCCCAACAGAGGGGCAGTTGAGAGTTAACATACAGAAAGGAAACACCCCCCCCCAGACATCAACCTTCATTTTCCCACCTGCCGAGTTTAGCATTGGTTTTCTCCCAACACTTGCAATTTGGAGAATTTTGTGAACAAACTCCGTGGTATATGATTTGCAGAGTTTTCTCTCTTGATAAGCTGAGAGATCTGCATGCTCATTAGCCCTCTAGAGAAACAAACGTGCCTTCCTTTGTACATAGCAACCTGATCTTGTGCCTGACTGCTCATGAACATGAGCAGAAGTGTGCTAGCACTATCGCAGCACTCATCTGTAGAACAGTGAAATGTATTGTTTTGAAATAGCAGATCAATGAGCTCCCCTACAAATTAGGCTCCAGTGCAATGCATTTGGTTTACATGTCTATCTGTTCTAGGATAAGGCTGAAGCTACTGTTTTTCTGAGAATCCTTCAGTACTTGCTATATTCACAGCCAACAAACAGGAAACCTAGGTTCGCTTTTATTTGCCTCGTAAAACCAAAAAGGTCCAATATCAAAGCACAGTTCAAGGCAATATTTATTCTACTCTGCCTGCCTGAATACTTTATAGTTTTAAATCAAATGCATTTACATGTTAACAGGGTACTAAAGGGC
>WAAD01033120.1:120438-136225 GCA_013389945.1 Fregata magnificens | reverse complement strand
TCCCTGACAACTGGTAAAAAGGATAAGGCAATATAATTCAGGCCAAGCTATAAAGCAAATTACAGTGTTCAAGGGTTAAAGTTTTCATTACTTTTTGTCATGAACAGTTCTATCCAGATGGGTATGGTGACAGTGTTTGGAAAGGAGGTGAAGGAACCCTTTGCAATAAATTACAAAAACAGAGTGTTAATTGCTTAGCTAGTGGTCTGTTTTCCAGAAAAGGGGCTGTTCTGGAAACAGTCAACTGCTGCTGAAATCAGTGAGAGTGCAAACACTGAAACACAGGAATTGACCCTAAAGGGCTCTCATTTCCTCATTTTCTACTGTTTTGTTTATGGAAGACTTGGTTTGTGTTTGGTTGCGAGTCACAAATAAATGAATGTACATTTGTTGAAACTGGTTCTGTTATTTTCTATTAATTGGTTAACTGTATGAATTTAATCCTGCATGGATGTACTACAGTTGTAATGCACTTTAACTGTTTCTGTAGGAACTTGATGAGCAACAAGCTGAGTTAGTTCTGTGTGTTTTCAATGTGCCCTCAAGTGAATTCCATTTTCTTATTTTTCCTTCTGTTTTCTGGGACACCTGGCTCACACTCCAGCAACCTTGGAACCTCAGCCGATGTAAACTGGCTAAGATCTGTTGATTACATTGGCATTGTATTAATCTACTTGGGTTTAGAGTAGCTCCAGAGGTGTAAGAAGTAACTGTATAGAACCAGACACCTTCAGTATATATTTAGGACATCAAACTTCTGTGTCAAAGATATGGATGCAACTTTCTCTCCTGGGAGAAGGGCTCACCAAATATGCACAGTGTATCACACATATATTTAAAAAGTGTGCTGTCAAAAGTATTGTGCCTGGTACCTCTGTATTCAGAGTACTGACATTTATGCAGTTCTTTTCCTTTATCAGTCAGTGATCATGCAATTTTTTAGAGCACTAATTGTGTCTTTTTTTCTTTCTCACTTTCACTCAGAAGTAATCTAGTTTATTTTTATTTATTTTTTATATGCCAGATTTACTTCTTTAATCTCACTCTTCTGTCTATTTCTCCTTATAAATCAAACACCTGCGTATAAACATCTTCACTCTTTCTGATAGGAAGTGAATCCAAAATAAAAGATAAAATAAGTCATGGTTTGGAATTTCTCTCAATAATGGCAAACAGAGAGGATTCTGATTTATGAAAATGAAATAATTTTCTCTACAAGCTCCAACTGTCCATTCTACTGCCACAGTTACCAACATGTATGTTTTGGACAGGGAAAGTATTTCATACTGCTCTTCTGTAAGATCCCAGACACGAAACTATAGCTTTCTCCTAATAATTCAGAGTTTCTTCTCTTAAAATCCTTTTACCTTTCTTGCAAAGAAATGAAAGAAAAGTGGCTAAGGCTATAGATGCAGAAAATGCATGGAATCATTCTCAGTTTAGGTCATTTATATGTCTCTGGAGAAAGAATGAAGAAATATCTCTGATTATTGTTAAAGCCATCAGTAGAACATTGGTCCAAATAAACTGTAGTAAGGATATATTCTTTTTCTAATGTCTGGAAGTTAATTGTAAGGAAATCAGTAGAAGTTATTCAAATTATTTGCAAAAAAACCCAAACCTCAAACTCTCAGAAAGCCACCAAGAAAGAATGCACAATAAAAATAATAATGATTTAACCTTAAAAATTGTGCTTTCATGAAAATCTAACCAGTTTGCTGGCACTCGTTGATTTTGTTTAATTTTTAATGTGAAAGGTCTAAATTTTTCCTTTTTTTTTCTGTAATAATAACGGGGTGCAGGGGGCAATGTATAAAATAGACATCCCATTTTGGATTTGCCATTTTGCTTAGCAAGTTTCTTATTAAATTCTCTCAAAATATCTTACATCTGGTTAAATATTCATAAAATTTGCCAGAGGTATATGGTGCTTGTTCACAACTTGCCATGTGGGTACTGCATGCTTTGTAGAAAAGGAATGACTGGATATTGCAGGCCGTTTGCCTTGTTTTGGCTAATGCAGCTAGGGGAAGCAGGACATCATGCCAGGAAGGGGAGATTGCCTTACTGTTTCCTCTAGAGCACATCTTCCTGCTCGCTGACGGGATGTTTTCAGGGTACAGGGCAAATAGAGAGAAATCCATCTGACGCAAGATCCTGCAGCATGGCTTCAGACTCACAGACTCCTCAGGCTGATTAATCTGAACTGAGCTGAGGCTGGATGCACTGAATGCAGCTGCCTGTGGTTACCTGGCCCCTCCATGAACCCGAAGTGCCTGCTGAGTGAACTGAAAATGAATCCTGTTGCAAAAGAACAGTTAGTATTAGACAAGTGTGTAAGGCCAGAGCAGGAGAGGACAAGAGAGAGGAAGAGGAAAAGCTTTCAGCAGCACTGTAGTGACACTGGTTTTGAAAGCCTCCTGAAAACATAAGATGTAAGCAGCAGGAGGGCTGTCCTGAAGCATGGATCAAACCCACAGCCAAGCCTGACCAGTGACAGAGAAGAGATTTTTTTTTCCTAGAAATCACTGGACTAGCAAGCCGTGTAGAGGAAAGAATTTCTTACAAGGACACAGTGGACAGTCATTTTCAAGCCTTTTCATTTAATCTCTTTCACCCAAGAGACTAGAATTTTCTCCATTTTCAGTCTACTTGTTCTTCTTGTGATGAAATTAAGAAGTAGCTAAAGTGACTAGATTTGCCTGTGTATTTACCTTCTGGAGGAAGATGGGTAGTTTCACTTCAAATCTCTGATCTTTTTTTAGAGTGGAAGGCCCTGGAAATTTGTATACTTACTCTAAAGAGAGTGAAAGGAAGAAAGGAAGAAAGGAATAAAGACCACTTTCTTCCTCTCCATCCTCTGCTAAAGATGGAACTTCAGAATAATTTTATTGTTTTCACATTGATATTAAATATATTTTTGCTGGTTGTTTAACCAGTTTAACCTGATGTTATGCAAGTCGTGTTTCCAACTGAGGTTTTAATACAGGAGAACTCAATAGGTTATAATTATAAAGATATGGCATTTACAGAACGCAGGGCTATTAACAAGTCCCACTGTTTAGCTGCATTTGCTCTCTGTCACGAAAACTGAGAGCTTTTGGTTTTCAATAAAAAGACAAATCAGGAGGATTCTGTATTTTTAAATACAGTACTAAAGAAATGTAATCGTTCAGTGTAATATGAAAATCATTCTTACAGCATCCAGGACAGAAAAAGGCTAGTGAGCTCTGACATATTTCAGTTATTACAACTCACTAAGGACAGTCTTAAAAAGAAAATAAATGAAGGCAGGTAAAATAGAATGACACAGAGCCTCTTAAATAACTTTTTTAATATGTGCCCATTCAAGGACAGAGCTGGTTGAAATATTTTCAATGAACATTATATTAAATGAACTTAATGAAACAACCTATTTGTCTCTTTGTGAGCAATGAACTGTGATTTTATTTCATAATAATAAACAAAAATAGGTGATTAACCATTTTGGATCCACCTTTTAATTTTAGTCTCAACAAAAGGAGAAGAAAAAAAACCTGTGTTCATGATTACTGTGAATTGGAAGAACTGGTGGAAATTAGAGCTGGGAAATAGAAGGAAAGAAATCAGAACCTCATAGGTTCCTGAAGGACATAAGAATAAGAAATGAGGGAAGGAGAATGGTAAATTTGATAGAATATCTGATGAGAGGGAAGAAAAGAATGAATATAAATATGAGTACTAGTATTGTATTAGAAAACAAATATGTTATAAATCAGTTTTTTCCTAATACCTTAAACTATATTTTTAAACAAATGTCTCTGATGACCAATCTCCCTTCTGATTTCTGAATACAATGATATTTGCGATTTTCATAACACTTACAAAAGGTTAATACTGAGAAGGAGAAAAACTTTCTGAAAAATACAGCATGAGTACAGGAACCATAACACTTGAAGAATCAAGACAGTTTCAGTCAAAATAACTATGACTCTTACCATGCAAGGTTCTTAACAAACTAATGGGACTATTCCTTTATCTTTTGTTGTTATAAAGTTACCAACTTTTAACATAAGGTGTTGCTGTCCTTCTTTGGATCATTTTATTTGGGCAATTTAACGACGCTCAAAGAGGCTCTGCAAGCAGGATATATACAGCTAAAGGCATAAAACAATTATTTATTGGCTAATACATGAAAAACATAGCTAGATTTAATGAGCTCCTAGGTTAAACATTAGTGTTCTCACCATCCCCGAGAAGGCACTGAAAAGTCTTTCCTGCCCAGACAGGCATTAGTGAGGAGGGGAAGGATCAGCCTCAGCTGCTCCCTAAAATGTTGTTAAGTTTTGCTTTGTTGCTGATCCCTTGGTCTTGCTAAACTGCCACCCCCACGGAGACCACTGTCATCTGTAACATAACGACATTAACGACACTAACCAACTCCTTGGCCTGTTTTGTGTTTGGTTTTGGGTTTTTTTTAATGACAACCAAGTTGGTGGTTTTCATCTTGAATCTTTAAGCTACTAATACTCCCCGTCTCTATAATCGTACCTCTATCTGCAATTTTGCCTTTCTTATCCTTCTCAGCTCCACTCTCTACACTTTCTCATAGCTGTTTCTCACCACTTAACAATTTCCTCAAAAGTCTGAACCAAGATGATGCTGCTGAGCTACAGCAGAGCTGGGCCAGGGGTCGTTGTAACATAGATGACCAGGCCCAGAAGAGGCAGGGGAGGTTACAGCAGAGGTAACAGTTAGAAGAGCTTTTACAAGAGCTCAATTTCCATGGCCAGCCTGGACACATGGAGTGGAATTGATTGCACGGCGACTCGGCTTCAGCCCACTTTGCAGCAGTGCATAAGTTAGGTGCCTAATTACTGGAAGCTTCCCTCCTGTCAGGAGAGACAGAGAAGCTTCTCCAGGCAGAGAATTAGACCTTAATGGGCTAAATAAATATCTGTAGAAGCCACCCTTTCCCTCCTAACTCTCTTTCCCTAGAGGGAGCTTTGTCCAACAACCCAAATTAGATAATTTAGTATGGAAAGTATCTGTACTCCCTGGGATGAATCCAGGTCTTTGCTCCCAAGAATTTCTTATTGAAAAACCAAGTATCTTCCCAACATTTGCTGATAAATGATTGATCCTCAAACTCTTGCTCATGTGAGTAATTTTTACTCCTGAGTAGTTCTGCTGAAATCATTCAGAGCATTTACATAAGTAAGAAGTGTTACATGAATGCATCCAAACCACTTTTAAAAAAGCTAAAACACACTCTGCTTGCTCTGGGCTCAGAATCCAATGCCGTTGCTGACATTTTGTGAGGCACAGAGCTGACTCAAGGTTTCTCAGACTCATACACATGGGAAGCACAAGGGTATAGACCTGTGACACAAACCTAGGACTGAAACTCTTGTCCCAGTCCAGAACTAGGGACCTTGGAAAATCGAACTTACAGTCTTGTTAATGCTGTTGAGATGTGAAGGATGTTGACAACTGTGGTGAACAATGTTGCTGAGGGAAGCCATAACATGGTCTTGAGTAGTCACAACCCACACAACAAAGCACCACTTAGCAGCAAGGGCTCTAGCTGCTTTTGGCCATCAGCCTGAGAGGTCTTCTCTGAACCTCTCTGAACTGCTTGTCTTCTGCCAGAAGCTTCTCATGGCTTAGAAGTACTTGAAAAAGATCAGGTCCTCCATACCAACAAAAGGAGAAACCTTCTAGCCAAACCCCTGCCACATGACCCCTGTGTGTAATCAGTGTACCAAGGATGGTCATGGCAGGTAGAAAGAGGTTGGCTCTCTGCTGCTTGCATAGTTCATGGGGTGGTCTATCTACCGCATTTCCCTACAATTTGTTCAAGGAGGTAAAGGACACTTTGAATACAGGAATCCTCTCTTATTTTGTGCATGTCCTGAAGGAGGATATATCATGCCTACCCTCCACTACTTCTTCCCAGGCCTCTTTCCTGTGAGTCTAGCCTCCCTGCACAGCCCTTCCGCATGTCTAAACAGGCTGCATAACATCCAGCCAGGCCATGAAATCACCATGAAAATGCCTTTGCAAGCTCATACTTAACTGACTCCATGTCATCAGTGTCATGTCCTGCCCACATTCAGGGTAAAAACACTTTTTACTACCCGAAGAGAGAGTAAGAACCCAGTGGACCACCTTATGTTCAGATCTGATTCCCTGATCCACTGGACGCATCAGATGGAAACTACATAACAAAGTGGTGATTTCATGTTTTTTCATGTTTTCATAGCAAGTTTTTTGTTAGTTTCTCCAACTGTTTCCCTCTGCAACAGGAGGGAAAGTCAGACACAAAGGTCCTCCAAGTGTGTCAGGATCCTGCCCCTGTCACCAAGGTGGTAGTTGCACTTTCCCCTCACTTTTTTATTTGCACTCTCATGTTCTAAGTCCTCACTGAGTTGCAGGACCTCCTCACCAGTCACCATCTAAGTTGGTTTGCCCCACCACAGAGAGGAATCTTGTTGGAGGGGTGTGTGTAATGTGGGGACTCGCAACCACTGTGGGGCCTTTTTCCCTTCCTGGGTGGTGTCAAATCCCAGGACACAGCACCCATAGGCAACTCCTTGGATATCTTCAGGGAAGAGTGGGTGCTCTTGGGGTGCTGTGCTTATTGCTTTTATACTTTTGATCCTGTGGCACACATACCCTTCCTCCTTTTCTCCTATTTTGTCTCATTGTCAGTTAGTTTCTCCTTGTTTTCTTTTTTTTCTTTATCCCTTTCCCTCCTCAGGGAGACCTCAGGTTTTGTTAAAAACTGCTTCTGAATACAACATTAGGAGCCACCCTGGTTCAACAGAGCTCTGACACAAGGAGAGCGTATCTGAGCCTTTTTTGCTATAGCCAAGTATAATCTGGGCCACACAACTGCCTAATTTACCCATGGCTGCCTCCATCAAGTGAAGTTAGAATCATAGAATCATAGAATTGTTTAGGTTGGAAAAGACTTTTAAGATCACCAAGTCCAACTGTAAACCTAGTGCTGCCAAGTCCACCGCTAAACCATGTCCCTAAGTTCCACTTCTACATGTCTTTTAAAAAACTCCAGGGATGGTGACTCAACCACTTCCCTGGGCAGCCTGTTCCAATGCTTGGTAACCCTTTTGGTGAAGAAATTTTTCCTAATATGGAATTTAAACCTCCCCTGACGCAACNAGTGCCAAGTACAAGGGCACGATCATCCCAAGTCCAGCTGGCCACACTATTTCTGATACAAGCCAGGATGCTGTTGGCCTTCTTGGCCACCTGGGCACACTGCCAGCTCATATTCAGCCAGCTATTGACCAGCATCCCCAGGTCCTTTTCTGCCAGGCAGCTTTCCATCTGCTCTTCCCCAAGCCTGTAGCATTGCATGGGGTTGTTGTGACCAAAGTGCAGGACCCAGCACTTGGCCTTGTTAAACCTCATACAGTTGACCTCAGCCTATCAACCCAACCTGTCCAGATCCCTCTGTAGAGCCTTCCTACCCTCAAGCAGATCGACACTCCCGCCCAGCTTGGTATCATCTGCAAACTTGCTGAGGGTGCACTCAATCCCCTCATCCAGATCATTGATAAAGATCTTAAGATTTTAAAAGTATTAAGGTTGTGATTAGTTTCCTGAAGCCTTACTCAGTTATATGTTTATGAGCTTCATTTACTGCTGAACAGGCATACACTCTGTAAATCTTACTCATGCAAAGGTCTGAATGATTGCAATCACAAATAAAAATTATGCGGATGAGTAAGGGTTGCAGGATCAGACCATTAGTTAATAAATGTTAGTAAAGTACTTCGATGAAAGATGTTGTGGGAGTACAGTGTATTCTAATTAAAACGTCAGATTTATTTCTGCAAGTTAGTCATGGACTTTACAAAAGATCACTGTTTCTAGAATTTAAGAAACTTCAGAAATTCTTCTTTTTCACATAAACTTTGTTTATACTGAAAATTTGTATTCCATATATTAAACAAAACTAAAGCAAAATATCGAAAAATGATAACTGATGGCTTAAGGCTGCCTGGAGGAGACCTACTTTGCAGTCTACCCTTTTGTATTGCAATTTATTGTTCATTATGTTGAATGACACTTATTTGTGACTTACAGAAGATTTCAAGTAGTGAGCAGTGCCATAAAAGTTCTCAAAAAAAAAAAAAAAGAAAATCCTTCCATTGAATACATTATTTAGTAAAGTCAGATTTTTAGAGAAGAGATATTTTAAATATTAATTATTCACATCCAATTCCACTTATCTATATAAGCATAAAGAAGGAAAAAGAAACATCAGGAACTATGGCTTTTCTTCTGGTTCTCAGTACCAGTTATACAGATGTGATTTCTGTGTATGCTGGCATAAAAACAGAAAGTAAAAGGACCATGGTTTAAACATTCCCCCTGGATAAAAAATAAAACGTGTTATTTTGCCACAAAATTACAACATTTGCAAAGTATTAGGCTTGGTGAAACATTCAGATTCCCAAAAGGGTATTTTAAGTGCTTTTGCAGGAAGTGTTTTCCTCTTCTTTTTCAGTATTAGAAAGAAAGATTGTCAGATTAATAGAATAGAAGGAGGAGGAGTATTGGATACACTTTTCTGCTGTTAATAAATAAATACAACACTTTTTTTGTGTCACTAGAAAAACAATGTATTTAAACTATCAGGTTTTACAAACTTCCTTTGACTTTAAAACAGCACATTATACTATTCATCTTTCTAAAGCAGTTCTCCAGTTTATACTTTTTCCTCCTCATTTTCCTTTTTTTTTTCTATTTTAAATAAATGATCATATATCTGGAACTCACACTAAGTAACACCTACGCCAAAAACAGTGACACCACTATCGGCAGGTTTATTTTAAGAATGAAGTGCTACTTAAGGATCTAAGTGGAAGAGCATTATTTTTATTACTATTTATTTATTCTTTTTTTAAGGACAAAAATCATATGTGCATGCCAGGTGGGATTTTAGAAGCTCTCAGAGCTTTATTCTACATTTCTCATTATACAAGGATAGTTCCCATGGTAACTATTACATCATTTGGCACACATGCTACCTGAGGAAAACAGAACAATTCAATAAAGAAACACACATTCACCATTGTGCGATCTGAATTGATTTACTTATGGCCTAATTATGTTTCCTAAAAACAGGAGACTGCATCAGTTTTCAGTGTCAGCATGACCATTTGCCTGTCAAAATTAACATTTCTGCTCCCAGTTCTTTGCAGGTCCAAACCACCCTCTGCCATTCACTTCTTAGAAATCTTGACACTGCTTAACTATAGAAAAAGTAAACCTCCTACTCTACCTCTGCCATTTCTTTCTGCCTGCTCATGCTCTTTCTTCTTCTAATGCTGAATGGTATTAGAGATTTTCTTTAAAAAATAAAAATAAAATAAATATAAATGCAGTTTGAGTCCTAGAGATGTTTGGTTTTGCTGAGAATATTTGCTTAAAAATTATTTTCACAAATCTAGCCAGCTGCTTGCAAGACAATTTGGATTATAGATGACCCTTATAGGAGTATGCAAAGGACAACTACTTTTTGTGTGCATGTCTTCTTGTCCTCTACATAAGACCCACTTACAAATTCTACATGCGTAGTACCAATGAGTAACAGAGTAAAGATCTGTAAGCAAGAGTTGATGTCATCCAATACCCAGCTTTTCCTATTGGTCAATATTTTTTTCTCATCCCTCTTGTTTTCCACATTCTGTGTATTTTCATTTAATTTCTGCCTCTCAGACTGGAATCTCTCCTGAGTACCTGTCTCAGTTCTTTGGAATTTTAAAAACCTAATTCTTTCTTCCTTTCCTAACAATTAATTATTATCACCTATTATCTATGCCTAAGCTTGAAGTAATTCTCTTGACTCCTTCTTCTTAATATTTTGTTGCTGCATGAGACTCTGCTTTTTGATAAAACAAGAAAGTACTTCTGTCATTCTGATTTGTAATTTCTCTAGTGGTTATCTGAATTCTGGCTTTCTTTTACTAAATAAAGTTAAGAGTATACTAGGACATGTCTGTGCTTGTCAATCTGGAACAAATGAGGGTGGCTATTTAACTGCATTAACCTTCATGAGTCATGCAAAAAAGATTTCTTTTTTCTTTTTATGCCAGGGCACACATTTTCTAAAGATTTAAACCACAGTGCTGAAACACTAAAATGGACACACAATCTGCCCACAAACAATGTAACCCTGAAAAACACTGCACCAATTCCACTACTGTCTCCCTAAGATAAGTGCTATTTAAATTCATTAATTTCCTGGGAAATGATTTTCTGATCTATCAAGGTAAATAGGTACTGAGGGATGCAAAATTAATCAAGAAAAAGGAAATGAGGTCTTTTTTATGTTGCTTTCTATCAAAGAAAGCTCTCATTATTACCACGGACTAAAGTGAAGTCAAGTGGCCAAAGATAAGTGGAGGAACAGAACTTAGAAGCAGTCAGAAAAGGGCTTGGCTGGATAGCTCTCCTCTAAGACAGAGAAGGAGAGGATAATCTTTTATGGGTGACTGAATTTCACAAACATAAATGGTAAGACATTCTGCAGAAAGTTCTTTTCTCTTTGTCCTCTATATAGGAATTGCAAAAGAAACAGAGTCAAAAAAAGCCTTAGAATTAAGGATGTAATTATTTAGTTTTTCAGAGGGATTGTGCACCTGACATCTTCAGGTGCATTGAAATTCTTCCTTCTCAGCACTAGTTACATAGACAGTTAAGGCGGCTCAGTTTTGCAAAACTGCCTCTGTTTTGTTCAAGCCAATATATGATTATGTACTCATAAATATCTGACCAGACTCTGCTTCCTGATTCATCCAACTCCTTTACGTCCCCCTTCAGTTTTAGTCAAGGTAATGCCTTAGTTTCAAGGGCTTTCATTTTCTTTGACATTTTTGCATAGTTAAACCCACTTCTTTTTTTATTTCATATGGAGGTTTATAGGAAGTAATTTCCTCATAATAGTCCTTGTTTTGCTGTGTAGTGCCTTGTATTCCCCAGTTCTTACTCATGACCTTTCACGCTAGAGAGAGATTACACCTAAACAGACAACACCTCAGTCATCAGGGAAGATGTCCAAAAAAAAAGGCAAAATAAAAGTAAAAGTGGAGGCAACTTAGGACTTTCATTACTTTCAAAGGTCTACAAGTCTCTAGTGCTTTCTTAACAAAAAAGGTGTCTGCTGAAATTCCTGGTCATGCACTCATGTGACCTTGGTGGCACTCTTTCTTTTCAAATAAAAAGATCCATTTGTTATTTAGGAACATTGCTTAACTCAAATGTTATTAATCCCACCATGTATGCTGACATGAAAGCTTGACTCTGTTGCAGGCATTGAATATTTTTATGTTTAATTTTTCCTCTGGCTCTAGCCCCAGGAGCCTGAGGACTGTTGTGTCTTATGAGAGGAGTTAAAGGGGAAATCTGTGCTGGTGAGATCCTCTCAGTCTGGTGAACATGAGACCCATAAAAGTGGGTGCCTGCAACAGCTGAGTGACCGACAAGGTAATAGGATGCTGACTCCATGACTACTCTGTCACTCTAACCTGCCATAAATCTGCCCTGCAGTTGAAAGAAGCCATCTGATTCCCATATCGACACAGAGTAAGAGAATTCTTCCAACCAGATGGCCAAACAAACAGATCATGTCACTGGTCTTGTGCAAAATTGCTTGTTTGTTTATTTGCTTGTCTGTTTTCTTGATTTATATGTCAGGTAGATCAATTTGCATTGCTGCATGAATACTTGTGCTGATAAATGGGAATGTGTAGCTGGGGGCAAAAAGAAAAGCATGAGCATCCTTTTGGACAGCAGCGTGAATTTATGCCAATTAAAAATGACTACGTAGCTGTGATCTGACTCGGGCAACTAGGTCATAACAACTTCTATACACCCCTCCTCAAAATTTCACCTGTTCTTTTCATCCCGAGGGAAGATTAAAGGATGGACTTCTGAGAGGGAGAATCTTCTCTCCTCCTGTTAGCCTCCCTATGACCTGGGAGGACAGGACTTTCAATTACCATTCCATAGGCTGTACGAAGCCAGCTCTCTTTAACATAAGCCATTGTTTTTATTCATCCAAATGTGAGGCCAGCAAAGAGAATACTCAGTAACACTGCCCTCCTTAAGCTTCTATCACCCAAGATGCCTATCTGAATACTGTGCTATTCAAAGAGTTAGTATACTGAACCATACTTCAGTTTAAAAGAGCTAGAGAAAATCTAAAGTGAAATTCAATGTGCAAAACATTCAATCAAAAACTAAATTGCAATCTCGGTTGTGGAGCAATTCCAAGAAAATGCAAGTCAGTATGATAACAAGAATGTAGAGTGATGCAGGCTCAACAATTTATTTTTCTTCTTAAGGGATAAATGAAAATTATGTTCTCAGTGCCAAGCATGTTCTATTACAAGCATAATTAAGGCATTGATTCTGATCTAAATTAGAAACACAAAGAAAACAGGAGAATAGGAGATTTGCCTTTGACTTCAATGTAGTAAATAATCCACCCTTATATTTTATCCTTTCTATTATTATTACTATTTGGGTAGAGCACCCTTTTTCCCACAGCCTTACAATACAAGAAACACAACCTGAAGCATTTTCAGGTGAATTTTAACATTAATGGGAAGTACTGAAGAAGTGCATGAGCCTCCATCGCTACTTTGGTGCTGTGGGACTCAAGAACATTTCCCATATCTCTGGTCTGTACACACTTTGGCTTCCTTTTGACAGCATGGTGGAATAAGACTTAGATGAACAACAGCCATCCAACACACGCTAAAGAAAAGTCTGTGTGCAGGGAAAGAGGTGGAGCTGGAGTGTGCAGCAGACCTCCTTTGACTAGATGTGCACATTTTCCACACAGAGTAGGTGCCTGTGTGAACCAAACCCTGGACTTACATGAAGAGCTTTAAAATCTCAGTCTGTGAGGGAGTGAGTAATGATTTCCACTGAAAACCTGTTAAGGTCGCACCTTAATCCCTCTCCCTGAAACATGACCTACTGGTGCAGAATCAGAGACCTGCAGAGTATCCCATTCCATAGGTTTGCAGATAAGCACAGAGATCATACGTACTCAGTGGATACCAGTGCAGGAGCTTCATTCACCTCTGATTACACTTTTTTTGTTTTAAGTTGTCTCTTGTTATCACAACCACAACCAATTTTAGCTGTTTTTGAAGATTTTTTCAGCATCAAGGATATTGAGGTTTTAAAAAAACTCCCATTGGCCTATTTGAGATTGATTCCCTATGTTTTTCTTCTGATATGACTTCTCAGCCAGGTGCATTCAACTGAAGAACTATGAATTTCTCATTTTACTTACTATGAAAGCAAGATAAAGCATCCACATAATGTAATATTGACAGTAAAGCATAGAGAATAAAAGAAAACATAGACAAATATTTATTTGCATTATGTAATGGGCTTGCTTTGGCCATGATCTCTGTTCTTTGTTATTTGCTTTCCATGTTCATTTGAACAACCTGATTTTATTGGAACAAATGCTCACAGAAAATGAAGTTAAAAGTCATGAGTATTTGCAGAGGCCAAACATTTAATTCAGACAAAAATATTCATGACAGAAATGCTTTCTCGCTTACTACATGCGAGATCACAGTAAAGCATACAAAAGAACCCTACAAAACAAGGCAATATTTGACTGACTTGAAATCACAACAAATTCCAAAAAGTAAATACATTTAAAAGAATATGCATTCAAAGACATTATGGTTTGTCTGATAGAATACATAAAAGAACAGAGCTGACATTCAGCAATGTATGCAATTTATAAAAGAGAACTAGGATTAGTCAAAAAACTCTGTTGAAAATAAATTTTGAAGGAAAATTGTGTTTTCAACTGGTTTTTGAGTATACCTTGAAATGTTTTATTTCTGCTCATTTCACCAAAAGACGTGAATGCTCTAAGCTAGGTTTTCAGCTTTAAGCTCTAAGTTTTCAGTTGTTAGCTGATATATTCCTGACAAGGACAATATATTTTGGTTTTGGAATGAAAAATTTTAGTAGTCAATATTACTCTTTAAGTTTGATATTTTCCTCAGGGGAAAAATGAATAAACAAACAAAAAACTACCCCCCCTCCCCAAACCAAATAGTCCTAATTAAATATAATGAGAAGAACATCCTTTAAAACTGTTGTCTCACTTTCTTTCTCAGTATTTTTATAAGCAAACCAAGCTTCTCTTCTAGCCAACTTGTCTCTTGAGTGGGAGAGCTGATGAGTATTGATTCAGTTCATAAATATAGGTTTGTGGTGCTGAAAAATTAAGCTTTGTCATTTAGTACAATCCAATTCTGTGATGTATTTTTTAGTTTTTTCTCAGAGCAAATGATTTGCTCTGAAGTAATCTAGACAAAATCTAAATCTTTCATCTTAGCAAGAAAGGAATAATAATAGTATAAGTAAAAGAAAACTAGTGTATTTTGCTAGTTTTATCTTACTTCTAAAACATTTTTTGTACAGCTCTTTTCAAGACCTCCTATACCTTAAATTCTCCAAATAATTCTTATGTGGCTTTTGTTTAATTTTCTTTTCTGTCAGCTGATGTCCACTACAGAAAAGCTTTCACAGAACCATATACACAGAAGTCATACACATGGAAATGATGGAAACAAATTGTGACTGATTATGCTTGATCTCTGAAAGTGCCTCTTCTCCCCTTTTTAAGAGTAGCTGAAAATTTAGACTCATGAACTGGCAAGGTGACTGACTTGTATATAAAGATGAGCTGGCTAGCTAACTAAATGTCTGCATAAACCAAATATCTGTAATTCAGGCTCTGTCTTTGTTGTTGTTGCTTTTATATCTTTTTATCAAAAAAACATTTATTTAACTACATTTTTCTAGGCATGTAACAAATCCTATTTTATGCCAGTAAAAATTGTAAAGACCATACAATGTGTAGATACCATGTACATTAAGTAACTTAACATTGTAAGCAGGAGGAAGTTAGATCACTTTTGAACTTGCTGACTTGATTAGAGAGGAAGTGAAACGTGGGAATTTTAATTTTTTGCTTTCTCCTATCAGTTGTCTTAAAACAGGAGTTCAGGTTTGAGATGTGATTGGGGGTGTGTGTGTGTTTAATAGTAGTATTTGCCAAAGTGTCATAGGGTTTGTTAGATGTTCCAATGATTTGATGTGTTTATTGCTCTAGTCTCTTGTTGAGCACCTGCAGGCAATATGTAATTGGAATACACATTTTGATCTTTTAGGACTTTTTCTATATCTCGGGATTGGATTATCTGTTGATTTGCTATTGATGTATTTGGCTTTTAAGGACTTTATTTTTCCTTTTGTTTTGGTCATTTGCTGTTACCTCCTGAGGACTGTAAGTTACATCAACAGCCAGCCTCCTGCAACTCAGACCTTGAGCGTCTGAAACAGGGCACGCTCACAGGGTAGAAATCCACATCTTTAAAAAGTGGTGTTCTAGGAGCAGCAATTAGCTGTGCATGATTACCTTCTAACCTGCTAAACGGCTGGTTCAGATCTCCTGCTGTCAGTAAACAACCAGGGGCTGATTAAAAGTCTTGTTATCATTCCAAAACCCTTTGATGTATGCATGTGTTAGTTTTGACCTCTTTTTTCAATTCTATGTGTGTTTCTGGAGTAGGTTACCAATTTCAGTAGTGGAAAGAAAAGAGTAATTCAGCGTGCCTGACCTACAATGGAATATCCCAGCTGAATATGAAAGACTCAGTGTCTTACCTGGCATTATTTCATAAACCCTTTTTTAACCCCCACAATATACTTACTTTCACCGTATCTC
>WAAD01033120.1:87188-115637 GCA_013389945.1 Fregata magnificens | reverse complement strand
TCAGAGTCTTCACAAGGTAAAATGCTGCTTGACTCACTCTCTGTGGTAATGTCATTAGGGACCAAAATGCCTGCTTTAACACAGAAATCTTTGTTGCCTCCTGACACTGAGCCACACTACACCTGCCAGTCACCCAATTGTCATTTTTCTAGATTCTTTTTTTAAAACTAAGCTGAAGCATCTAATTAATTTTAAAATAGAATGGCCCTGGGAAGAACTCTTCTGAAAGCTGCAGTAGAGATAGCAGCTCATCTTAACTGGAGGCTAAGACTTGCAATACCGTGTTCTCTCATGAAATCACGAGAGCTTTATGCAAACAAAAGTGAGACTTTTGCAAAGTCAGCCAGCACAAACCAGCCGTGTAACGAAAGAAAAGAAACCAATCTACACACAGAGGAGAAATTAACTTTGGGGAAGAATGAGTGTTACGTGAAATGCAAATGGACAGATGAGCAGTATTTGTCCTGGCATGGAGTTCCCAGGCCTGGTTTGGCACCAACATGGTTAAAGGAAGAAGAAGAATGGTTAAATAGAGTTCAGCAACATGTTCAGAAAAATTCAGCTTGGCTTAATGGCAAAATCTCCACTGTAATTATCACAGTCAATGTAAAACCCTAGGCCCTTCTTTCAAGGAAGCCTTCTGCATCAGAAACTGCTAGGTGCCTGAGGGATAAGCTGAGATGAGGAACTCTGGCTGAATTTTTGTGCGTGTATGAACTAGCAAAACCAGTTTTAGCCTCATCTAGAAGGCCTGATTCTGAATGCCTCTAGTATCAGTTCAATTAAGTTCAGTCAGCAACTCACTGAGGGTCAAATTCTGATTCTGAGGTACAGATCAAAACAATGAGCAGTATGAAAATTACGGTAGCTAAGAAAACCTGAGCAATGCAAATCCCTTTCCCTCAGCTCCTTCTTATACCCAGTGAAAGAAAAGAGCAATTTACTTGTGCTGTATATTGTTGTCTTCACACTTTCTCAGCTGTACTAGCTAGATAGAGAAGTGAAGGAGAGAGGCCTAAGTTAAGACCATTACTATCCCCTGAGTCAGCTGTAAGAAGCACAAAAATGTAGTCTGTTCATATGCATCTGCAGGAAAATCCTGTATTATTTTTACAGCAGTTTACAGGAGCATTTCTCTTCTTTATGGTCTTGCATCAGATGTAATCCAGCTAACAATCTAGCGCCAAACTGTCACTGGTTCAAGAGTTACGGTTGTAATGCATGAAAATTAAAGATCATTCTGCAAAACCTAATTTAAAATGAACAGTATCTGTTGACCTTCTACTCAAAAAAATTATACCTTTTGTATTATTTAAAAATGTATACATTATACTTTAGCAGATTACTGTGCATTTTAATATTCATTCAAATATTTAAAAAAACTTCACTTTGACTTCTAAAAGTCTAGTATTTTATTTTCGTAAAGCAAAGGTGTTATAACAGAAAGAGTACTTTCTAAGCACCCTTCAAAAACAGAACCCTTGAATCCCCACCCAAAAGACTTACCTACTGAAATGTTGATTTTGTTGAAACTACCAGGGTTATGCTTCCTTTTTTTTTTATTTGCAATATTATGATTTTTTTCATAGCCAGAGATATTGAACTAAATCAATAGGTGTTTACAGAAATCCTTGAAAGTTAAAACTAATTAACTTCTTTTTACAATATTAATACAAAAGAAATACTGTTTTTTCCCTGAAATGTAACCTATTATACAGAAAATTAATTTAGTAGTAAGAAGTGGAAGCATAGTCAAATACCTACAGTGACAGTTGACCAGTTTCTTCCTTTAAGTTTGACAGTTTGTATTAATATAGAATCATAGAATAATAGAATATCCTGAGTTGGAAGGGACCCACAAGGATCATCGAGTCCAACTCCTGACCCTGTATAGGACAACCTCAAAATTCATACCATGTGTTTGAGGGTGTTGTCCAAATGCTTCTTGAATATTGTCAGGCTCGGTGCCATGACTACCTCGCTGGCGAGCCAGTTCCAGTGCTCCACCACCCTCTGGGTGAAGAACCTTTTCCTAATGTCCAACCTAAACCTCCCCTGGCATATCTTCCTGCCATTCCCTTGGGTCCTATCACTGGTCGCCAGGGAGAAGAGATCGGCACCTGCCCCTTTTCCTCCACTTGTGAAGAAGCTGCAGACCGCAGTGAGGTCTCCCTTCAGTCACCTCTTCTCCAGGCTGAATACGGTAAGATATATATGTTGTTTTATATTCCTTTACAAAGATAGCATATCTAAATGTATAGAAATATTTTCTAGCAGTTACATGGTCTGTTGGATGTGGAAGAACTGTTCATTGGTACAGTTGCAATCTCTTGCTTTGGCTCCTCAGGGTCCTTCATTAAAAGATAAAGTATCCTCCTTTTCTATACCATAACTATACTAATGATCAAGGAGTAGTCCGAGAATGTAGAAGAGAGATAAATACCTACTATGGAGCAAATCTCAAGAAATGATCTTGTTAAATCATAGTTTTGCAGGATGGTGCCAACAGAAAACAACAAAGGGAAAAAAAGATGGGATTTGCAACAGTTAGGAACAAAGACTATCAAGGTAAAATCCACCTTGACAACAACAGACCTACTTATTTGCTTTCCAGAGCTATACTCGTAAAAGGCAGAAGAAGTACCATTTTAAATTATGTTCCCAAGATAAGCATATTCAAGAAACTTTGCAGGAAGACGATCCACCAACAACCGATAGCCTGCAACCATCTGTAAAATCTCTATTAAAAAGACAGTTGTCTTGCCTATGTTATATAGATGTCAGCTTGGCAGAAAAGAATAATCTCTTTTTCTAAGTGTTTTCTTGACAAATATTGAAGTTTCAAAGCATGGAATATGAGAACGCTAAAGTGAAAAGCCCCAGTGCAATAACTACTGTGTTTTTAACACCTAATCCAAAGACTGGGGTACTGGAGTATTTCAGCTAGATGCAGGTTTCCAACATAATTTCAGACTGTATGGCTTTGACATTCATATTTCAGAAGGTTTAAAGTTAGGAAATTATTATGCATCTATAGAAAATAGTTTGCTATACATCTCTCCCAAATACTCTCTCCTTACAATTCTTTCTCCCTACTGGCTGGAGATTTGTGCTTAGTCGTTTCTCCTGTGTCGGTGATTGACAGTGGTGACAGCAATGTTTCCAGTGACAATATCTTCTTCTTTCACTGTTCTCACTTCCTTTTTTCATAAGAGAGGATTGGGAAATGGGAGGAGGAGAGAATAACATATGTAACATAACAACAGCATGTTCTATTTTCCTTACATCTACTCGTGACTTACAACGACACCATATTCTTCTCTTTTTACAATAGGATATCTTTTTTTATAATTCCACTCCCCAGAGAGAATTATTATGAGGGTTCTTTTCCCATATTTGTGCCTAGACATAAAAGTAAATTCTAGGGGTATGTTTAGCAAATATACTTCCAGAACACTATTAATACCCAATGTTGGATGTTTTGAGAGAAAAAAAAGTCACTGTAACCACTCCCAGAGGCTGCCATTAAGATATTCTTTAACAAAAATCTCACCTGGAGAGCTCTCAAATGAATCCTTAAAACTAGTAATCCTTCCCTAGCAATCTCTCTTATAGGAAACACAAACATTATATAACACTAGCATATAAAATGTTTTTTCTATTCTGTTCCCCTCCCCTTTCAGTTTCTACAACTTTTTCAGAAGTGACTTCCTGTGTAGAAGATCCCCCTCATATCAGTGAGGTATCAATGTTTATACCCCTGGAGCACTGTGCTTCATGATGATCTGGCTCAGATCAGCCAGGTGCTGCCCTAGATAGCAGTCTTTCCCTGTGGGCACACCCTTGTTTGTAATGAAGGCATGCAACCTACTTTAAAAATTCCCACCCACATGCACAGACACACTCATATGGAGTTAGCCTTTTCCTTGCTGAAAGCAAGATCTTAAGGAAATACCCTCCCTGAAGTATTCACATTTCTATTTGATAAGTAAACCAGCAGTAGGGGAGCCTGTAATTTGGTTTAGTGTGACCTAGCTCTCAGATAGGCAGCCAGTAATGTTTTTGCTCTGTTTTGTTTTGTTTTTACTAAACAATGACCATTCTTTGATTTTTATTTAAAAAGCAAACCTCTGTCTCATTGAAATACTCCTCTTTCCAAACTTTCCAAGAGGCAACACAGTTCAGCTGATGTGGGAATTTGCAGCCTTTTATGGGACATTTATAAAGAAATGGTATGATGAGGAAAATATTTAAAAATCACCTATACAGCAGCCCATAGAACTCTGTTATAGTGGAGCTTTATTTAGAAAGATGAGTACAGGTGAAAAAAAAAAAATACCCCTATAAAAGGCTAACGTGTACTTTGAGCCCAGATTGCAAAGAGTATGTAGTCAGCCATAATTTCATAGTAATGTGAGTTTGGTCCTGCAGTTACTAAATGCTTTAAAACTTCTTACAGAAATCAGTAGGAATTATGGAACTTAATATTAAGTTTCAGAATAAAAGTCACACTTAAGCTGTGCTGCCAGTCAGCAAAGGGCCTGCAAAAAGGCAGTAGCTTAAGTAGGACATAGGTAGTGTACGGGCCTTCAATGCTTCTGACCTCCCCACAAAGCAGTAAATTTCCTTCTACATCCTTAATCCTATACAATCCAAATCTCTGTAACAATGCCAATTTTATTGTTTTGATCATTTTCTTGGCAGCAGTGTTAGAGCTGGTTAGCTGCAAATTACTCTGCCTGAGCCTCCAAACATGAATACGTTTATGAACTATAAATCACGTTCAAAGACGTGTCACTCCTGCCTTCCCAGCATTATACAAAGAAGTCCATTAAACTGTATATAATATGGGCTTAATGTTATTTCCTTTGATGTCAATAGAGAAAATACTGACCATGTGCTCATTGCACTGGTTACGATTTTGATGAGCTGGGTGCACCGTCTGACTGCTATAGTGCTATAGTGTCTTCCCATGCAAGCCAGGGAACATCAGTAAGAAAAATATTATGCAGCTATACAAGTTCTGAATCCGAAAATATGCATGTTTAGTGTAGTTAGGTTAAACTGCTAAGTTTTTCCTAGCTGGGGTTTTGAGCCTTCTTCTCCCATGTGTTTTATTATAAGGGAATAGCAGCATTACCACTTTTAGCTGCACCTAAAAGGAAAGTTGCAATTCCCCTTTATTAACCATTTAAGGTTTTGAAGCTTTATTACAAGTCTCTGCTTCCCAGTAGCTCTGAAAGAGGTGTCTCAACATGGGAGAAAAAGGAGAGACAGAGTGGGACCAGTGGGGGGAATTTATCTCATCTAGCTTAGTCTGATGTATTCATTACTGCCTTTATAGGCTATGGAGAAAAAAAACCCCAAGATTTTAGTATATAATTCATGTAATCAATTTTGGATGTTTTCTTTAGAATGCTATGATGTTTACCACAGATAAGCATATTTCTTTCCATAGGAACCTAGCCTAGATGTAGCTGTCTGCAGATGTCTACACCCAGTCATGTGGACCTTTTCCAGTGTGATTCCCAATGCTCCTGTTGGCAAAGGTAGATAAACCTCCTTTCAGCTAACTTGTGTTGCAGATTCCCACTCCTAACTCTCAGCCTGTGAGTAGATAACCTGTGGGGCACCGGGCTCTGAGCTCTGCTGGAGGAGCCAGGATCTGAGCAGCTGCTTGTGGTGGTGTTGGCTCTTCCATCATTACAGCCTCTGAAGCTGCATATATATTGCTGACTTAAATCATGATTTAAGCTCATACTTAATTTGTAACTCTGATCATCAACACTGCCTGAATACTAGATCAAGCCAGTTGGATCTCTTAGTTAGAAAATACAGCTAGAGGGGCCAAAATATTTATGCTTGAACAGAAAGCATTGTCAAGAAAACTGTTCTAATTTATAGGAATAGGTTGTATAGATATAGTTTTTCTCTATCATGACTATGATAATCTATAAAACTTTATTTTTTTCAAATACCCATCTATAAAGGAGAGAAATTAATACATCCTTTCTCTCATTTTCTTGCCTACACTTAAGACAAAAAAAAATCTATTGCAATATGCAGTTCCTGGACTTATTCTTGTATACTGGGTTCCTGATCTTGTTTAGGAAAAGAAGGTGATTTAAGAATCCATGATACTAATTATCTTTTATAGTCATTTATCTCATTGATAAGAGAAGTCATCTGTCTTTTCCAAAGTATTAACATTTTAAAAGTTGGTATTATATAGTGTTATATATTGTATTATATATTATATTATATATTCGAGACAGCCAACATGGCTTCATCAAGGGCAAGTCTTGCCTGACCGACCTAGTGGCCTTCTCTGATGGAGTGACTACATCAGTCGACAAAGGAAGAGCTACAGATGTCATCTATCTGGAATTCTGTAAGGCCTTTGACACGGTCCCCCACAACATCCTTCTCTCTAACTTGGAGAGATACGGATTTGATGGGTGGACTCTTCGGTGGATGAGGAATTGGTTGGATGGTCATGTCCAGAGAGTAGTGGTCAATGGCTTGATGTCCAGATGGAGATCAGTGACGAGTGGTGTCCCTCAGGGGTCTGTACTGGGACAAGTGCTGTTTGATATCTTCATCAAGGACATAGACAGTGGGATCAAGTCCACCGTCAGCAAGTTTGCAGATGACGCCAAGCTGAGTGGTGCAGTTGATACGCCCAAGGGACAGGGTGTCATCCAGAGGGACCTGAACAAACTCGAGAAGTGGGCCCTTGTGAACCTCATGAAGTTCAACAAGGCCAAGTGCAAGGTCCTACACCTGGGTCAGGGCAACCCTCAGTATCAATACAGGCTGGGGGATGAAAGGATTGAGAGCAGCCCTGTGGAGAAGGACTTGGGGATACTGGGGGATAAAAAGCTGGGCATGGGCCGGCAAACTGCACTTGTAACCTAGAAAGCCAGCTGTACCCTGGGCTGCATCAAAAGAAGCATGGCCAGCAGGTCATGCATTCAAGGGAGGTGATTCTGCCCGTCTACTCTGCTCTGGTGAGACCCCACCTGGAGTATTGTGTCCAGCTCTGGAGTCTTCAGGACAGGAAAGACATGGACCTGTTGGAGCAGGTCCAGAGGAGGGCCACAAAAATGGTCAGAGGGATGGAACACCTTTACTATGAGGAAAGGCTGAGAGAGTTGGGATTGTTTAACCTGGAGAAGAGAAGGCTCCAGAGAGACCTTACTGAGGCCTTTCAATCCTTAAAGGGGGTTTCTAAGGAAGATGGGGACAGATTTTTAGTAGGGCCTGTTGCGATAGGAGAAGGTGTAATGGTTTAAAAGAGGGTAGATTTAGACTAGATATAAGGAAGACATTTTTTACAATGAGGGTGGTGAAACACTGGCACAGGTTGCCCAGAGAGGTGGTAGATGCCCCATCCCTGTAAATGTCCAAGGTCAGGCTGGATGGGGCTCTGAACAATCTATCTAGTTGAAGATGTCCTGGCTCATTGCAGGTGGGGTTGGACTAGACGACCTTTAAAGGTCCCTTCCAACCCAAACCATTCTATGATTAATCAGAAAAAACCCCCACGTACTATTTATAGCTGGCATACAAACATTAATAGGGATGCCAGATGGTTCCCCCTTACACAAAGCAGGCGTACTTGGAGACCGTAGTAACTGCAGGTCTTTGAGACCTCCCCTCTTGCCTTTGAGGGGAGAGGTCTTTCTCCCCTTTTGCAAACTCCAGCCCCACTGAATCTTTCCTTGATATTTATTTCATATAAGTAAGTTGCCATCCGAGCTGTTTTCAAACTAAATAAGGTGACACCACTGAGCTTTTCAGCACAGACCCCAGAGCACTGAAGCCCCAGAAATTCAGTCCTGAAGCCTACCTATCTGAGCTGTGTTCCATTACCTCCTTTGCATTCCACCTGTCTAGAAGACTGCTAGAAGCATTTAATTATATTTTTAACACTGTTTTCTCCTTTACGTGAGTGCTCTATTCTTAGCATTTGGAAAGGATTTCTGAAATCTAAAAATTCTTCTATGACGGCAAAATAATGCTATTTATCTGATTTCTTTGTATGTCCTTCTAGCTACCATCTGCCTGTGTATTGTTTTATTTCCAAAACAAAGGATAAACAGATGATATTGTTTCTTCTGCAATGTTTGTTTACATAGGTGGGGCTTGCATTATAAAACTGAATGCTGCAAGCATCCTGTAATGCACACAGCTTGGTGCTTACTGCCAAGTCTGACTATGACTCTTCCTAAGAAATTTAAGTTACGATGAAATAAAATATTTAGCAGATGATTTTAAATACCAGATTTCCTGAATGTTTTAATGTTTCACAGCAGGTCTCAGTGCCATAAAAAAGTGTGCAGACTGGTTATTTGCACACACAAATATGTATAGTCAGCTGTCGATGTTCTCAGCTGCAGGACCACAAAGGCACATTTAATGCATATTTATGGTACGGTGTCTGAAGTTATACTGATGTATAACTACTTCATATTTAGATTCTAACCTAGCTATGCAGAAAGCTATTGCCTGCTTGAGCGAGTTCCCTAGATCTTGGCTTTGGATATACATGGACATGGACTTTCTTATTTATCTGACTTCTAGAACAAGTTAATAAAGGGTAAAGAGGTCCAAAACAGTGGGTAGAACTTTTAGTCTATTACTTCAGCCCCATTAATTAAATACAGGGAAAGGGAAATAGGTAGGCACTAATACTGAGATTTCTTACGCTCTTCTTTCTGTCCTGAAAATCACACAGCTATGAAATGGTGTATACAAATTCACTGTATAATTCTAGTTACCATGTGGGCCACATCCTACAGATCTGCAAAAGATATTTTATAGTAGAAAGTGTATCATATTACATAGCAGTGTATGTATGTATACAAAATTTCTAAAGGCGTGTGGCCTTACACTGGGAAATTTGTACAGAATACAGAAAAAAATCAAAAACCACTATTCTGATTGGCAATATAAACAAGTAAACTTTTTGGAGGGAAACTCATGTTCACTCAAGAAGGGGACACTGATACCAGATGGGGGATTTCTGTGCTACTGGAAGATTAATTTTTTTTTTTTTTTTTACTACACTGTGCCATATAGTGGTACACTACAATTAAAACTCCTCAGTACTGAACAACATGATTACAAAATTTGACATATGTTGAATACATGTATTATTTTGGTTATAATTAAGATATAGAACACTTTCTATTATTGTTATTATTTATTTCCAAATTTTAAAACATTGCTTAAATGGAAGCATTGCAAAAATACCAGTATCAGCTCCAGCTCCCTGACAGCTTTTATGATTCCCTGCCCTTAATTTTAATACTGCCAGACATTTTGCAGTTATTTACCTTTGTTTGACTTTCAAATAATCACAGTGTACTTTTTGCCCATTCTTCAAATAAACTCTTCTCAGTTTTTTGTCTGTTTATTTACTGTCTGCCCATAATACCGCAAATTGTGGGCTTACAGATTGTTCACATTTCAAAATGCAATTTCAGCTCCATCATCATAGATGTTCAGCCTCAAATTACCAATTCATTATATTTCACTATCAACAAATGGTCAAAAAACAATCTCCAATTCCACAAGCAATATAACCTCCTCTGTGTCTCCTCTACATCTACACACATGTAAATACACACACATTGCTTATGCCAATGACTTTTTCTCTATTTCCTTCTGGAAGCTAAGAAGAAAGCTTTTTATAAAGATGATCCCCATTGCCACATCATTCCTTCTGACGCAGACCATCAAATCTCTTGATAGCTTGGCCATCTTTTTTGGCCCTCATGATCCTCTAGAGTCACAGGGCACTTTGGTACTCAGCTATTTTCTCAAATATACTATAAAGTACTCTGGCTGAAAATGTTTGATCTTTAAGTATTCCATTCTGAAGACATTATCTAAGCTGTATATTAACATTTTGCTATATAGTTATGTGTTACCTAGCTAAATAATTTCTTCACTCTGCTCCACAGCTGCTATCTAACCATAATACACAGGACTGCCAACCCACAAACATGAAAATCAATAAAGTAGAAACAGTAGGCAGCCTTATCTTTTTAATACCAGAACTGCATATTCACCCTTATCTTATCACAGAAATGCTAGAGAGGGTTTAAAGCAAGTTGGTTTTTTTTTAATTTTTCCTGAAATATTAATGGACGGTGTGTTCTTTACTCCTTCATGTGAAGTGCAACAACATACTGTTAAGTAGGTATTACCTCTGAGGTGGCCTATTTTCAATAGCTTATGGCTTCTATTAAAGCCTGTTAATAGTTAAAACTAAAGTTTCAACTCATCAAAATGAAAGACACTTGTGAAATCCTGGTCACAGTGAAATCAATAGCAATAACCTCATTGACATAAGTGATGTCAGATTTTCAACCACTATGACATGCAAAATGGCTTTCATTAAAACTACAATAATTATAAGGCTGTTGATGATACCGAGTCCTAAGTTCGTTATTCAGTTGGGTTGAAATCTAAAGTAATGACTTAATAAGACTAAGTACTTCAGAATCCAGACAAACAATAAAAATAAAATATAGTAACAAATAATATATTACATCTACATCTATACTTTCAGACTTTAGCCACAGGCTACCATAAGAGTAACGAGAGCCACAAGTAGCAGTTTAATGTCCCCATTTCTTGTTAGGATGGTGAAGAGACACATAAACAGACATCCACAGACAGCTCAGCTGATCAATTTTCCAACCAGCAGACATTCGTTAAGTGGGTGTCCTCATTCCCCTGTGCAGAGTCTGGGAGCAGACCCCTGAAGGGCATTTCAAAAGTCAAACAGGCTTGGTGGGACAGCTGATAGAACTGTACAAAAACCAGCATGTGATCCATAACTTGGAATAACTCCAAGATTTCTTCTCCACAGGACAATGGAACCTAGGAACATGGCAATTAATAATTTCTATCTGGAGGGATATCTGGAATGGATGAAAACAAAACATTATTTTCTTTTTTTTTTTTTTTCAGTGATGAATCTGGGGTTATCTACCAGCACAGCAGCTTTTTCTTTAGTTTTGATTTCACTTCTGTCCTACCACAAACAGACAACAGCACATTCCTTCTTTCAGACATGAGTTATGACCCTTCGTATTCAAGAGTGTGAAGCTCTAACTATGTTTATCTGAAGTTGCTGACATTCCCACTTCTTCTTTAAGGACCTAGCTCTGCAGTCCACAATGGCATTGTCTTCAGCATACATGTTCCTTACTATACTGCCAACTCCATAGATATGGTACTGAAGAGTGATCAAAATGCCTTTTTGTCTGGACACATGCCTTTTTCTCTGGACCTTCAAATTCCTCCTTAAAAGTCACCTGTATGGGAATGCATAAAACCCCCCTGCATTCTGATAATAGCTAAGCAGGTGATGACTTGTAATTACTCTGATTACTGCTATTGACTAGCTACAAACTGTGGACACAGTGCGCCTGTGCTAAAACATCCTCTTATTCTTGTTATCCCTTCCTCTTGACATCCCACACTTGTTCTTTTTTTAATCCTCCTATAATGTCATGTCTTTAAATTTTTAAGGTCTGTAGAGCAAGGGTTTTTTATGAATGGGTCAGCAAGTACAGTACCATTCCGGTACCAAGTAATACCCTCTACCACAAGAACAGATTCAGTAGGGCCCCTTGTGAAATAACGGGTACTCAGCAAAATTCAAGATATTCCCTTCTGCCACATACGTGCCTCTTTCATATGCACAGCAGTGTGTGTGCGCATGTGTGTTTGTGTGAGTGGAATTTTATACACATACACACACACACACATGTCTCAACAAAACTGGTTCTTCTAAATCCTCTCGCAACAAAAGTGGTAAAAGATTACAATAATAATCTCTTAGCAAGTCAAAACTGTTATCAGTCCTAAAACTCTTTTGAAAATCTTTACTGAAAGACTGAATTCTCAGAGTTCATTTTGGTTTTTCCCAACCAGAACACCTGACTAAATTCAAATGAGTTTATATATATTTCTTGATATAGAACTATCCCTCCTCTAGGTTGAAATCCCTTTATTCCCATTGCCAAGGAGTTACAAATATGAATATTTCCAGTACAATCAATAGGAATAAGGAACTCATGATTTGGCTCAAATAACAATAATCTTTTTTTTTTTTTCATTTCTATTTTCTCACATCGCCACCCTGTGATATTCCATCACAAATTTCTGTCCAGTGGCAGTAATGGATTGCGTGAGGCACCTAATTAGTCATGACTTAATACAAACTGCATTAAAAACAATAAAGTAGAATGCAACATACCAGAAATAATTCCATCCCTTAAGCTATAGCTATCATTTAATGTAGCATATGGCTAACAGAATTGGAGTAAAATGCTAATTTTCCCTCTGTTGACTTTTTGCAGAATAACAGAGACTGCAATAACCTGTATTGGTTGGTTGAAGGATCAGGAGCACAGGTAGTGTTTTCCTCAATCCCGTCAGTGGCAGGGAAGGATACTGAAAGGACAAGGAAAACTCACCTGATGAACACGTGGCTCCGAGACTGGTGCCGCCGGTGGAACTTTGGGTTTTTTGATCATGGGGAGGTTTACACGGCACCGGGCCTGCTGGCGACGGAGGGAGTACAGCTGTCACAAAGGGGGAAAAGGATTCTTGCCCATGAGCTGGTGGGCCTCATCGAGAGGGCTTTAAACTAGGCTCGAAGAGGGAAGGGGATATAACCGGGCTCACTGGAGAGGAGCCGAGGGGTGGAAGGCCAAGGTCGGAGGTGAAATCGATAGCCCGGCTCAAGTGCATCTGCGCCAATGCACGCAGCATGGGCAACAAACAGGAGGAGCTGGAAGCCATGGTGCGGCAGGATGGCTACGACTTAGTCGCCATCACGGAGACGTGGTGGGACGACTCCCACGACTGGAGTGCTGCAATGGAGGGCTACAAGCTCTTCAGAAGGGATAGGCAAGGAAGGAGAGGCGGTGGGGTGGCCCTGTATGTTAGGGAGTGTTTTGACTGTATAGAGCTCAATAGTTGTGATGACAAAGTGGAGTGCTTGTGGGTAAGGATGAGGGGGAAAGCCAAGGAGGCGGATATCCTGCTGGGAGTCTATTATAGACCACCCAACCAGGACGAAGAGGTGGATGAAGCGTTCTACAAGCGGCTGGCAGAAGTCTCTCAGTCGCTGGCCCTTGTTCTCGTGGGGGACTTCAACCTGCCGGACGTCTGCTGGAAAGACAACACGGCAGAGAGGAAGCAGTCTAGGAGGTTCCTGGAGAGTGTGGAGGATAACTTCCTGACGCAGCTGGTGAGCGAGCCTACCAGGGGAGGTGCCTCGCTTGACCTGCTGTTTACGAATAGAGAGGGACTGGTGGGAGATGTGGTGGTCGGAGGCCGTCTTGGGCTTAGCGACCATGACATGGTAGAGTTCTCGATTCTAGGTGAAGTCAAGAGGGGGGGCAGCAAAACCGCCACCATGGACTTTCGGAGGGCAGACTTTGGCCTGTTCAGGACGCTGGTTGAGAGAGTCCCTTGGGAGGTGGTCCTGAAGGGCAAAGGGGTCCAGGAAGGCTGGGCCCTCTTCAAGAGGGAGGTCTTAAAAGCACAGCTGCAGGCTGTCCCCGTGTGCCGTAAGACGAACCGGGGGGGAAGACGACTGGCCTGGCTGAACAGGGAGCTTTTGCTGGGGCTCAGGAAAAAAAGGAGAGTCTACCACGCTTGGAAGAAGGGACAGGCTACTCAAGAAGGTTACAGGGAACTCGTTAGGTCGTGCAGAGAGGTTAAGCATTGGAACAGGCTGCCCAGAGAGGTGGTGGAGTTGTCAACCCTGGAGGCATTCAAAAAAGGTGTAGACGTGGCACTCCAGGGCCTAGTTTAGGAGTCATGGTGGTGTTAGTTGATGGTTGGACTTGATGATCTTAGAGGTCTTTTCCAACCTTAATGATTCTATGATTCTATGATTCTATGTATTCAGAGAACACAAGGGGCCAAAGTCTTTGGTGGTGTATCTCTGCTTGTATGAGTCAAAATGAAGTCAGAGCTGTAAATGATATGGGAAGATGGGTGTAAGAAGAAAAACTAGTAGTTTTCAAATCTTCAAATATTCCTTTTTAGCAACTAACTTTATGATCATTATCTGATAAATGTCGTCTGTCCGTCTACATTGTGGGTTTTTTTTGGTTTTTTTTTAAGACACAAAGTGATAGACAAAATGTGGTAGTTCTGTTCTGAAGTGCACTATAAAGACATTTCTTTCATTCTATTGCCCTCCTGTTCTTCCAGATTTCACTTCAGGTTTTTCAATTAAAGTAGTACATTGATTATGAGTTAAATTTACTTTAAGGTGATGCCTTTCATCTGATTTTATGACAAGTATTGATTTTTATTTAGCATCTACTCTGTGGTTTCAATAAAACTAATAATGAATGTTGTTGATGCATGTTATTTACTGTTTGATCTGAGTTTTATAGCTTGGAGACTTTCTTGTAGGCATGTGATATGTTAATAGAAGTCCTGACTTGCTCATCCAGTTCAGTTGTCAGGTATGGAAATGTTCCTGTTATTGGCAGAGCAACTTTAAGACTGCACCTTTACACTGGAGGGTGCAGGTACTTTAAAATAGAATGTGTTTGTTTATCTGCTGTTTGATGTTGACAAGTGGCATATTAATCCTCTACATTTATTTAGCTTGCTTTTACTTTAGCATGTGATTGCACAGTCATATGCACCCTATTAAAGTAGGTAGATCATGTGGATATGTGCAGCTCTCTTCAGGAGTGTTCTCACTTTGCAAGCCTCACTTCCCATACCTATATTGTTGTGCCATAAGACCAAGCATGGAGTTGCACATATCCACATGGTCTACCTGCTCGATACCTTTCAGCCTGAATTTGTGGCCATCCAGCTGCTAGGAGGAAAATCTGAGACAAGAATACCTTCTGTAATTTTCTCCCAGATGCACACACCTGATCTGGAAAACTTCCACTGTTTTCCCTTCTGATGGCATCTCATGGCTGACACCAAGCACGCTAAAGGACCAGGGATCTTTCCTGGAACATTCTAAGATTATCTGCCTCAAAGACAGAGAGGTAATATTTTTAAATCAGGATGCTCACAAAGAAAATGTAAGGAATAACATCCCAAGGGGTCCCTTGCTTTTTAGATGCTCCCAAACCGTACAGATGAGATGCCATGATGATATGATTTGACCAAATAGGATTTCTGTAAGATTTCTATCTATTCTATCCTATAGAAATCATGTTACTACAACAAAAGTTATATCACTGCTCTCAGGTTTCTTTATCCAGGAGGCCCACGTAATTTCATGTGAGTCTAAATTCTGCTTTTGGCATTTTAGTATGAATCACAATTTCACTGAAATGTCAGTCCAATTACGATTAACACATATTGTGACCACAAGAACTGTTCATAAACCAAGTTTTGCAAAACTTCTTAAGCCTTTTCGATATGTTGTTAACAGATATCATATAAGAGGTGCTGGTTCAGTGTTCACATCAATTATTCATAAATTATTATTTGTTAATGATTTATTTCAACCATGATTAGGCACTGTTCATAAATCAGAAGGTACTATTTCTCTCTCCTGATATAAGAATGAAATTTGTTAGACCAGGTACCAGAGAATATGTCAGCATCTGAACATATGAATTTTCAGATAAAAACCATTAATGAAAAAACACTGATAATTTCAGATTTTGCATAAACTGCCATTTTTAAGTTACATCCTTGGAACAAGATGACTCAAGAATCAGAATAAAAGTAATTTTTCAAAAATTCATCATAAGCTACTTCAAAATATTTGGTCAGTTTTATTTATTGATAAAATTATCCCATTAATCTCTGGCTAAATGTATGAATCTGTAAGCTTTGTAAAATCATATTGCTAACAAACTGGACATTGCATTACAAGAATTAAGACTCAAATAAAACTCTACCCATTAATATAAATGAATTTATTTGAAAGGCAAAGCTGAGTTTAACATATCCAGACTATACTTAAATAAAACAAATGGCAAAAAAATAGACATATAGCTTCTTTTTTTTTTTTTTTTCCTTTTAAGCTGATTGACCTAATGGTCACTATTTTCATTACTTTTTCGGCTTAGAGGACTGTTCTTTATTTTGAAGTCTTTCCCTGTTTAGAATCCAGAGTTCTAGAGGTCACTTATGATGAAAGAATCTTTGAAAATCCATTATCTGCAGGCACTGAAAGATTAGAGCTGTCATTTCCAGAAGTACATATTGACAGAAAACTGCTATTTTTTAGTCTAATTTTGTTTTGAGAAACTGTTTAATACAACACTGTCCATCAAGTGGGTATAGAAGGCCTAAATATGAAAGATAATTTGAAAGCACTCAGTGTCAGTGTTATGTCACCTACCAATTACAGTATATTGAAAGATTTCTGAATGACATATGTTCATATTTTATCAACAAAGATACTGTATAGAGCAATATGTATCTGATTGTCATGATTTAACCCTAGCCAGCAACTAAGCACCACGCAGCCCCTCACTCACTCCCCCCCGCCCCGGTGGGATGGGGGAGAGAATAGGAAGAGTAAAAGTGAGAAAACTCATGGGTTGGGATAAGAACAGTTTAATAATTGAAATAAAATTAGTAATTATAATATTAATAACAACAACAACAACAACAATAGAATATACAAAGCAAGTGATGCATAATGCAATTGCTCACCACCCACTGGCTGATCCCAGCCAGTCCTCGAGCAGCAGTCACTGCCCCCCGGCCAACTCCCCACAGTTTATATACTGAGCATGACATCATATGGTATGGAATATCCCTTTGGCCAGTTTGGGTCAGCTGTCCTGGCNCCAGCCAAAAACAGGACAGTATCCACCCCTTATTCTATATCATCTATGTCATGCCCAGGTCCTGCCCTTTCCAATACATTCCAATCAATCACCACCACTTTTCCTGTCTTTTAATATATACACATAGATATCATCCCCTTAGTCTAGGCGCCATCCCTCTAAAATGTCCGTTGTGTTCATTTAGTCCATGACTTTGGGCTCTGTCTGTCGTAACAGTCTTTCAGGGCAGGAGAGGTGTGTGTGGTGTTCGATTGTTGCATGTGGGAGCCAGTTCTGCTTCCATTATTGCTGCGTTTGTCCAGTTCCATCATTGCTGCACTTTGCTCAGTTTCATCAAAGTTCATTCTTCATTAATCTGGGTGATTCTTACTGTAATACCATTGATATGGCATATAGCCACCATAGAAGTGATTATATAGCAAATAACATCATACAATTTAATTCATTGGCTATTTTCACCCAAAATCAAATCCCCTTGAGGTATACATTGGACTTCCCCCTCCTCCCACATCACCCACCAAGTGCACCCAGGTCCTTGAGGAAAAGCAATCCCATGAATGGGTTTGCCTTTGCACGAGGCAGGAATAACCCAGACTATCTTTCCCAGCATATTTTTCATTTGCACTGCAGGGACTGTATCCCCCTCTACAGTACGTAAGAGTTTTGACTGGGCAGGGCCAGCTCGATTGGCAGATCCCCTAGTGTTGACTAACCAGCTGGCTTTTGTGAAATGTGTATTCCAATGTTTGAACATTCCACCACCCATGGCTCTCAGTGCAGTCTTTAAGAGTGCATTGTATAGTTCAATTTTCCTGGAGGCTGGTGCATGATAGGGGATGTGATATACTCACTCAATGCCGTGCTCTTTGGCGCAGGTGTCTATGAGGTTGTTTCAGAAATGAGTCCCATTGTCTGACTCAATTCTTTCTGGGGTGTCATGTCACCATAGGACTTGCTTTTCAAGGCCCAGGGTAGTGTTCTGGGCAGTGGCATGGGGCACAGGATATGTTTCCAGCCATCCGGTGGTTGCTTCCACCACTGTAAGCACGTGGCATTTGCCTTGGGGTTTGTGGGAGTATGATATAAGCAATCTGCCAGGCCTCCCCATATTTATATTGCAGCCATCATCCTCCATACCAGAGAGGCTTTAACTGCCTGGCTTGCTTGATTGCAGCTCATGTTTCACATTCATGGATAACCTGTGCAATAGTGTCCATAGACAAGTCCACCCCTCGATCATGAGCCCATCTATATGTTGCATCTCTTCCTTGATGGCTTGAGGTGTCGTGGGCCCACTGAGCTATCAATAATTCACCCTTACGTTGCCAGTCCAGACCCACCTGAGCCTCTTCAATCTTAGCAGCCTGATCCACCTGCTGGTTGTTTTGATGTTCTTCAGTGGCCCGAATCTTGGGTACGTGAACATCTACGTGATGTACTTTTACAACCAGGTTCTCTACCCGGGCAGCAATATCTTGCCACAATGCAGCAGCCCAGATGGGTTTATCTCTGTGCTGCCATTTGCTCTGCTTCCATTTTTGCAACTATCCCCACAGGGCATTTGCCACCATTCATGAGTCAGCATAGAGATAGAGCACTGGCCACTTTTCTCTGTCAGCAATGTCTAAAGCTATCTGGATGGCCTTCACCTCTGCAAACTCACTCGATTCCCCTTTTCCTTCAGGAGTTTCTGTGACTTGTTGGATAGGACTCCATACGGCAGCCTTCCACTTCTGATGCTTTCCTATAAGATGACAGGACCCATCAGTGAACGGGGCATATTACTTCTGATTTTCTGGTATTTTATTATACAGTGAGGCCTCTTCAGCACATGTCACCTCCTCCTCTGGTGATATTCCAAAATCTTTACTTTCTGGCCAGTCCATGATCACTTCCAAGATTCCTGGGTGACTGGGTTTTCCTGTTCGAGCTCGTTGTGTGATCAGTGCGACCCACTTACTCCACGTAACATCAGTTGCAAGATGTGTACAGGCGATCCTTCATTTGAACATCCAGCCCAGCACTGGCAGTCAGGGTGCCAGGATGAGCTGTGCTTCAGTACCAATCACTTCTGAAGCAGCTCAAATCCCTTCATATGCTGCCAGTATCTCTTTTTAAGTTGGAGTATCATGGGCCTCAGATCTTCTGTATGCCTGACTCCAAAACCCTAAGGGTCGACCCTGAGTCTCCCCTGGTGTTTTCTGCCAGAGGCTCCAGGTAGGGCCATTCTCCCTGGCTGTGGTGGAGAGCACATTTTTTTACATCTTGTCCTGCACGAACTGGCCCAAGGGCTACTGCATGAACTATCTCTTGTTTAATTTGTTCAAAGGCTTGTCCTTGCTCAGGACCCCATTTGAAATTGTTCTTCTTCTGGGTCACTTGATAGAGAGGGCTTACAATCAGACTGTAATTTGGAATATGCATTCTCCAAAACCCCACAATGCCTAAAAAAGCTTGTGTTTCCTTCTTGCTAGTTGGTGGAGACATGGCTGTTATTTTGTTGATCACATCCATTGAGATCTGATGACATCCGTCTTGCCATTTTATTCCTAAAAAATGGATGTCCCGTGCAGGTCCCTTGACCTTACTTTGGTTTATGGCAAAACTGGCTTTCAGAAGGATTTGGATTATTTTCTTCCCTTTCTCAAAAACTTATTCTGCTGTGTTGCCCCACACAGTGAAGTCATCAATGTATTGCAGATGTTCCGGAGCTTCACCTTGTTCCAGTGCAGTCTGGATCAGACCATGGCAAGTGATAGGGCTGTGTTTCCACCCCTGGGGCAGTTGACTCCAGGTGTACTGAGCACCCCTCCAAGTGAAAGCAAACTGTGGCCAGCACTCTGCTTGCCAAAGGGATTGAGAAAAATGCATTAGCGATATCAGTTGTGTCATACCACTTCGCTGCCTTTGACTCTAGTTCGTATCGAAGTTCTAGCATGTCCGACATGGCAGCACTCAGCAGCAGCATGACTTCGTTCAGGCCACAGTAGTCTACTGTTAGTCTCCACTCTCCATTAGACGTTCACACTGGCCATATGGGACTGTTAAAAGGTGAGCGGGTCTTACTGATCACTCCTTGGCTCTCCAGTCGACAAATCAGCCGATGGATGGGAATCAGGGAATATCGGTTGGTGCGATATTGCCGCCGGTGCACTGTTGTGGTAGTGATTGGTACCTGTTGTTCTTTGACCCTCAGCAACCCCACAATAGAATGGTCCTTTGAGAGACCGGGCAAGGTAGACAGCTGTTTAATTTCCTCCGTCTCCAAGGCAGCTATACCAAAAGCCCACCAGTACCCTTTTGGGTCCTTGAAATACCCTCTCCTGAGGTAGTCTATGCCAAGGATGCACGGAGCCTCTGGGCCAGTCACAATGGGGTGCTTCTGTCACTCATCCCCAGTTAGGCTCACTTCGGCCTCCAATACAGCTAGCTGTTGGGATCCCCCTGTCAATCCAGAAATACAGATGGGTTCTGCCCCTGTCTAGCTTGATGGCATTAGGGTACACTGTGCACTGGTGTCTACTAGAGCCTTATACTCTTGTGGGACTGATGTGCCAGGCCATCAAATCTACACAGTCTGGTAAACCTGCTTGTCCCTTTCCTCCACCTGGCTGGAGGCAGGGCCCCTCTACTCCTGGTCATAGTATTTGTTACTCATTTCTTGTAAATGCAAATCAAAAGTCCTTTTATTAAGATCGGAAGTAAAATCAGCCCTTCTGCTCTGTCTGGGCAACTGCTCACTGGAAACTGGAGAAGCAATTTTCCTGGAAAAACCCCCTTTTGTGATTGCTCTTCCTTGCAACTCACATACCTGTGCCTCTAGTGACAAGGTAGATTTTCTATCCCACTTCCTCATGTCCTCTTCATCGTCATGCAGATAAAACCACAGGGTGGCCTGTGCTGTGTATCCACTATATCCTTTCTCTCGAGCAGAGGGATGCTTACTCCTAATGGCTGAGATACTGGTCTGTACAAGTGGGGAGTAGGACATACCCTTTTTGAGTTGCCGGACCTTCCAGGACAGTTTCTCCACAGCCGAGATGAGGGAGGAAGAGAGACTTTCTTCATATTGCCAGAGTTGGTCAGCCAATTCATCCACCATTTGTTCCTCTTCATCTTTCCAGGTTATTACTGCCAATGAGTTTGCATGAGATGATGGTGAGCTCCATACAAACTTCTGCCACATGGGTCGTGTGCACCTGACTTCCTGTGGATCTTTGGATAAGTGCTTGTTGTCCAGGTCATCACAAATCACCTCCAGCATGGCTAATTCCCTCAGGTACTGGATACCTCTCTCCATGGTGGTCCACTTGTCTGGGTGACATATAACATCTTCCTTGAAGGGATACCTTTCCTTCATGCCTGACAGGAGTCGCCTCCAGAGGCTGAGGACTTATGCCCCTTTTCCAATTGCTTTGTCAATACCCCCTTGCCTAGAAAGGGATCCCAGCTGCTTGGCTCCCCTACCCTCTAATTCCAGGCTACTGGCCCCATTATCCCAGCATCAAAGCAGCCAGGTGACAATGTGCTCACCTGGACAACAACTGAAATCTTTTAGCATATCTTGGAGCTCACTCAGGGATAGGGATCAGGTGGTTACCATCTCATTTTTGTGTTCTACCTCTTCCTCCTCCTGTTCTCGTGATGGCCCTGATTCATCTTCATCCTTTACTAAATGAGCCAATTTTCCTGCATATTTCTTCTTGTGTATAGGGGTGAATGATACCGGCACGGGTTGGTTCTCTGGTTCATCTGCAGTACCTGTTGCAGGGGTTGGAGTAGCCGCAGTGCCTGTCGTTTTGTCATCAGATTCAGGGACCTTCTCTTCCCCTTGAGGGTTCTGAATAGTGTTGAACAGGGCTCGGTAGGCATGGGCCAGGCCCCAGCACGTTGCGATGATGTGTGTGTCTCTGGAGTTGCCAGGGTGACAACATACTTTTTCCAAATACTTTACTAGTTTTTCAGGATTCTGCACTTGTTCAGGGGTGAAGTTACAAAACACTGGAGGTGCCCACTGTCCTAGGTATTTGCCCATACTAACCCACATACCCTGCCACTCATAACTATCCAGCCTTGGGGCAGATCTCTGGATGACATTCTTAAACTGCCTATTAATTTTAGATGAAACCAAAACAATATTCCCAAGAAATACCAATAGAAGTATCTTAACTACCCAAGGATGTTCAAGATACTGAAAAGTTGTTGTAATGAAGGTGGAAACATCACAGAAGAAGGTAGCAAAGGTGCCATTCTGTATTTCCTCCATAATAAACCTCTCAGAGGAAGAGGTATAATTGCTAATTGTCTCCATGAGGTGGTACCCGAAGTACAGTAATGGCTTCAGTACAAAGCCCAAATACCAGATTAAGCTCAAGGCCAGTGTTTTAATAACAAATCTTCCAGGCAAAACATCACTAACCACTGAAGAGCACAACAAAAACTGCAAAAAACAATGTCAATCTTTACCATGTAAAGCAAAAAAAAGAGCATGGTGCAGATTAGATAAACTAATATCAAGAACAGATGAATCAATATTGTGACCGGCAACTGTTAACAGGTGTAAATTCCTTAATAAACTCTGGTTAATCTGTTACTATCTCAAATCCTTCGTGCCCCACATTGGGTGCCAAAAAGAACTGTTGTGGTTTAACGCTAGCCAGCAACTAAGCACCACACAGCCCCTCACTCACTCCCCTCCGCCCTNAAACAATGTCAATCTTTACCATGTAAAGCAAAAAAAAGAGCATGGTGCAGATTAGATAAACTAATATCAAGAACAGATGAATCAATATTGTGACCGGCAACTGTTAACAGGTGTAAATTCCTTAATAAACTCTGGTTAATCTGTTACTATCTCAAATCCTTCGTGCCCCACATTGGGTGCCAAAAAGAACTGTTGTGGTTTAACGCTAGCCAGCAACTAAGCACCACACAGCCCCTCACTCACTCCCCTCCGCCCTGGTGGGATGGCGGAGAGAATTGGAAGAGTAAAAGTGAGAAAACTCATGGGTTGAGATAATAACAGTTTAATAATTGAAATAAAATAAAGTGTAATAATAATAGTAGAATATACAAAGCAAGTGATGCACAATACAATTGCTCACCACCCGCCAACCAACGCCCAGTCAATCACCAAGCAGCGGTCACTGCCCCCCAGCCAATTCCCCCCAACTTACATACAGAGCGTGACGTGATATGGTATGGAATATCCCTTTGGCCAGTTTGGGTCAGCTGTCCTGGCTATGCTTCCTCCCAGTTTCTGGTGCACCTGGCAGAGCATGCGAAGCTGAAAAGTCCTTGACTTAGTGTAAGCACTACTTAGCAACAACTAAAACATCCCTGTGTTACCAACATTATTCTCATATTAAATCCAAAACACAGCATTATACCAGCTCCTAGGAGGACAATTAACTCTATCCCAGCTGAAACCAGGACACCGACGAACAGTTTTTACCCTCATTTTCTAAGAAAACAAGTTTCATGTAATGATCTGGCTTTGTGTGTTTACATGTGTCTGTCTGTCTGTCTCTCCTGTATATCATCTATGAAAAACATTTTTGAGCTCACTGGCAGATTTGAACTGATAAAGACAAAAAGACACAAAAATAATGAAGTTTCCTGAAGTTTTGTGAAAATAGGCAGTGGGGTAAAGAAAAATTTGGTAAGTTTTTCATCTGTATGTTAAATAACAGAGACCCTGTTTTATAAATGCCCCAATTACTGGATAGAGCGTCAGTCAATGCTTGCAGGTAACTGCAGGACACAAATCTGAAAAAATAACCCAGACTTCATTAGTTCCATGCCCACAGAACAATTTTTTATAGCTTTTGTGAACATCGTTCTATGAGGAATACTGCATTTGCATTACTGTTGTGACTGTAGTCTGTTAAATGTCTTGTTCCTAATTTTCCAATGAAAGAAATACATGTGAAGCAAAAGTGTAAATATATGAGAATAATGTACATAGACATAGAGTTGCATGCATTTCCATGACAACGCAAAACTTGGAGCTGTACTTTTTTTGACTTCTGATTTGGATTCCAACATTTCTGTATTACTTTAATGTCGCATGTAAGTCTTGTGATGTTATAATTTCTATTTTTACTATCGTAACACTCAAGGAAAAAATTTTTCCAGAAAAAAAGAAGCTTTCCCAAATACTGATCTGCACAATTTCATTCCTTTTTTTCCTTCTCCTTTTCCTTTTCTTTTATTTTTTCTCCCATTACAAGGTAATGGTCTGATTGTATGATGTGCATTCCTTTCGTCCTTTGTGAGCACACAAACTAAAAGTGAAACCACCTGAAACAGAAAAGCCAATGCAATAGTCTTACATCAGATGAAAAAAAAAAAGGTTTGAATTAAACAGATTAATCATTTATAATTATTTCAATAGAATCTTCACTTGGCATTGAAGTGCAGTTCAGCATAATAAAAGAGGTATGATGTCTCAAGGGAATTTAATCTGATTCTTTTTCAACCCTGAAACTATTCCGGAAAATATTGACTGAAGTAGTAGAAGTTTCATTTCAGATCAAACCAGGGAAAGCACTAAATCTCCTTTTCTCCAGCAAAGGAACAATCCAGAAGGAGGATTTCCAAGACATTCAATCCCTATATAAATAGATACAGGGACATATATATGTGTGTGTATATATATATATATATATATATACAGACATATATACACAAATGTAAAATATATTGTCAGGCCAGTAACTGAATCACTCTTCCATATTCTTAGTAAATTATCATTATTCTAGGTCAAATCTTACAAAATACTCAGCAACCGTTGTTCTCAAGTGAGATGTTTGCAATTTAACACTTCTACAAGTGCAGTCACTATGCTAAATGAGCTTTTCCTGAAAAATGAGCCAATTATTTAAATCCTTCAGTGGAGGTGAGAACTTTTGAGAATCTGACACTATCATTCAGAAACATATTTTTAAAATTATTTAGCATCAGAATCTTCAAAAGTATTTAGGGCTCAACTCTTTTTTCAAGGCCAGATATGTTGTGTCATGTTCAGTTAAAGACCATAGGAACATTCAAATACCTACACAAAGTTTGGTGTCTGAGCTTTATAATAATCAACAAGTACCTGATCAATAAAGCTTGATTCATTGCCACACAAAAATGCCTAATGCTGTTCGAGATGCCATGGGGTATAGGCATCCTGTCTGCCGCTCCAGAAGAGTGATATAATTGGATATCTCAGTCGCATGAAGAAATAAGATTTTGATACCTAAATTTGGGTTTCTACAGTCTGGAACAGAATCTCACCCCTTACAGTGTGATAGAATTCACTGCACTATTAGGTTTTCAGCACAGTACCCTCAAAGAGCTAACACCATATGAATTGCCTCAAACTAATTGACCAGTGTGCTGGGATTCACTGCCCTATTTCAGATATTGAAATTGTAGACATCTGCATGTGAGCTAGTCACAATAGTATCAACAAGTACTTTAAGGTACAATTCATCTTATCAACAGAAGTGTCCATATTAAGGCCTGTGTCTTAGAAGTTCTGTTTTTTATCATTAGACTATATTGATAGGGTGGCCAACTCATCTGTAGACATCTAAGAGATGTCTGATGGATCCTACCTACAGCAATTTTTTACTCTTCAGTGAATTTTTACTCTTCAGTATGTCTCAGTCCTAATCTTTTTATGCTCAAAAAGGCATGTGCCTCTGTCAACTGTGGGTCTGAATGTTCAGTTCACCAAAAATTATGTTTTAACAGGAATTAGAGCCCTAGTTTGAAATTACTGGGAGTTAGCTGACTATGCCTTAGAGCATTGACTGCTAAAATCTCTGTTATACATAGAATCTGGAAGACAAGCACAAAATAAGGAATCATTGGCTATGTCTCGCTCAGTCTACCAGAGGCAGAATTGATGATGCCTGCAACTGCTAAACAGAAGAGAACTGGGGACCTATCTATCTCTGTTCCTCATGCCAGGTGTCACAAAGTGACTTTATTAGTTATTGTTATTGACTTTATAAGTTATATTGCTTAGGGACATACCTCTTCAGAACTGACAAGAGAAAACTGGGGAGAAAACTCAAGCCCTTGACACCTCACCATATACAGTGCTTTTTGTTATCTCATTTCATGGCAATGTTGTGAATTTCTGTACAATTCTCTTCCTCTCTCTCTAAAGGTCTAGCCATTAGCTAGACAAGTGTGGATATAAACTAGTTGATAACTACTTGGCCTCAAGGAGAGAGGCTGGTCTCTGACTCTCTTTTATTAAGCAGTGTAGGCAAAGAGCCATTTATGTCTTTAATCCATTGCTTTTTAATATAGACTAGGACATTAGTAAGACAGCAGCTCCTACCAATCTTCTCTATGAACAAAATGTCTCCAGGGAAAAAGACTGAAAACAATCTCCTACTTTTTTAACAGTTACAGAAGGTTAAACTTACAAAATGTTCATGTAATTGCACAAAACATGAGATTCTAATTTTTCTTTCTCTTTCACTGATGACTTGACTTGACAACTTTGCTAGCTTTCAGGGAAATTTTCTCAGCAAATTTCATCAGCTTATTTGTGAGGAGAATCAAAAGGCTGAACAGAATAATATTTGAATATAAATTGCAAGAAACAATCCATTATTTTTTCAGATCTTCTGCTTAAAATTTGAAATTCAGTACTTACACCCTAATTCTACAGATATATTGCAAAGTTGGTTTCTCATCACTGTGAGTTGTTAACTAGCAATTGTGCTATGACACTTCAAAATCACTTCTTTAACTTTAATCAAATCTTGCTGATTTTTACTATCTTTTGTTTTCCGATACCACAGTTATGGTCATATTTGTGATCTATATTCTTCACATCAATGATCTCATGGTCATTAAACTTGTTTAATTTATTAATACAACTATAAGAGGTATCGTCTCAGTACTTGCAAAATACAGTGGGCTCAGTTTCCTGCCATTTCTCATACCTCCCTTTTGCTATGCTTGCTTTCTGCTTTTGCTTAAAGCTGCTCTTCCATCTGTTCCTACCCAAAGAAACTGTAATTTCAGGTATTAAACATCACATATTATATTAGCTGATATTATATGACAAGTGCTTACCTTAGCACATTCTTTAAAACATGAGTAAATCCATTTTGTAGAAAAGGACTGAGTACTTATGTAGTGGAACTAGTATCTACTGTATTAGGTGCTGAAATGATTCAGTAGCCAATAACAATAAGAGCACATTTTTTGTTGTCTCAGGTTCTGAAGAGCTTCTAGTCTGAGCACGTAGTGAGAGGAGAAAATATAACTTAGGAGAAATAAAGAATGTGACAACAGCAAAAATACAGGGTTTGTTTGTTTGTTTGTTTGTTTTCTTAATATGGGATGAATACATGGAGGGAAAAAAAAAAGAACACTGGAGGGAAGTAGGAGATGGGGACTATGTGGAAAAGAAGAAAGATAATGTAATAAAGTTGATGTGAAGAGACTGAGAGAAGGGTGAAGCAAAAATACCAAGTCACTACAGCACTAGGAGGCTGTGTCTACACAAAACAGTGGCTTCTCACGAAACGTTGGGACTGACTCAAGGGGTACTGCTATTTTTTCTGGCTTAGTTTATACTTGGTGATGTACCAAACTAACAAGTAAACAGTTCCAGTCACTCTGTGTCTTCCACAGGTTACTGACATGCAGCAGAGGGAAAGTCCAGAGTTGTTCCCCCTTAAGAAGATCTCCACACCATCCAATTGCAAAAGTAAATGGCCTTTGCAGGAAACTTTGTCACAAATGAAAATCAGAAGGGAAGTGTGAACATAAAGGAAGTGGGAAGTTCCTCAGAAGTTATGTGGTTAGGGATAATCATTTTTGTAGATACGGTGTTGGGCAAAAGGATTACCTCTTAAGGTGCTTCATTTCTTTCTAATTTCTGAAGTAAAACCTCCCTGGTGTGCAAATAGCTTCTATCTTGTTCTGCCTATGACCTAAGTATGCTGTCCTCCGGGGCCCACTTTTTCAAAATTATTTGAGAGCTAAAGTCTGAGTTCATCAAGATTTTCTTCTTTTAAAACTTTTGTAAACTCAGTTCTAGATGGCCATCTCATGCTTATTGCACAAAGAGACTCACAAATTATTTGTTTAGTGCTTAGCCGTTACCTGATCCAGGTAGAAACTTTCACATTTGGGTTTATGTAAAATGTAAGTAGAACAAGTAACATCATTACTTTCTTTTTGCAGTGTCCAGAACACTCATTTAGGCCAAGAAAGACAAGGTAGAAGCCCTTCCTCTGTTTATGTGTTTTTTAAAATGTATTTTCTATAAAGTCCATAAAGAAAATGCTCTTAATACTAGACTGTAGAACAGTTCTCATTTTTTTCCTCCATAGCATTTGTTTGTTCAAAGTAGAACAGTTTTAACTAGAGAAAGAATAAGTTCACATTCCTCTCTAAATATTACATCTATTAGGATTTTCTTTTGGAAATATGGCTTAAGTATCTTCAAACAAAGGAGGAACTGCAATATGAATATCCAATATAATTGCTGAAACCTCTATCTACTAGGCTATGAGAGCAGACGGGGGTACTACTTCCTCTTTCTGTCACTGTCTAGAAGAGAAACTGTTTTAAGTGCCTAATCCCAGGGTGATATTCA
>WAAD01033120.1:48485-81989 GCA_013389945.1 Fregata magnificens | reverse complement strand
GTTTAAAAAAGATGTAGACGTAGCACTTCAGGACATGGTTTAGGAGGCATGGTGGTGTTGGGTTGACGGTTGGACTTGATGATCTTAAGGGTCTTTTCCAACCTTAATGATTCTATGATTCTATGATTCTAATTCTGGCTCTTTTTTCTCATTCTCAAACATAAACCCACACATTTTATTCTGGGCCTTCATCTGACACGAGACACAAAGAGTATTTATAATGACTCTATCCTTCTTCAAGCTTGCTGTAGCAAAATTTAAAATGCATTTTGGGGGGATTTCAATACCTAGATGTACAGACTGTTTACACTCTCTGTTACAACATGACACTGAATAACTATAAATTCTGCCACTTGGATCAAAATTTTCCCAAGTACCATTAGAAAAGGGTTACAGTACATGTTAAAATCACCCTAGTTTCTAGTTTCAAGGCTAAGAGTCCAGCTGCTGTACAGCAACTTGGAGGCTCTTAGACTGCTGTATTATTAAGTCATTCACACTGGTAGTGAGAACATCAATGGTTAATTTTGTAGCTCGTGCATCCAAAAATAAATTGATTTGAAATGTAAACCAACATATTTTAGAGTGTAAAAATACACTTCCTGATGTAGATAGATAGAAAACCATTTCTCTGTTATGCTGTAATTCCATTCCACAAGAAGGGACTACATTTTCAAAAATATTGTAATTACAATTGCAGGTAGTTTTTCCAAGGTCCTTCCTCCACCCCCTTTCTTATATATATTTTTAGTATTAGCATTGAGTAACAGAATTTGTAGAATTCTTTCCCAATGGATCCTTTAATAGGTAGAGAGCTGAGCTCCTTTCCAAATCTGTCTCCATATTTAGACTTTTCAATGTTGGATGCTATAGCCTTTCGGAGAGTCAGGATCTGAATCTTTCATGAAATATCATGCAATACTACTGTTGACAACCTATTTGGAAAAAATAGCTAGGTAGTGGAACTGATGAACGCAGTCTTTGAAGTCTAATATGAATCAGTAAAATTTTGATGCTTACTTCAGGTAAAACATATTTTGTGGACAACATACTTCTGAACATGAAATTCTCTAATTTCTAGTGTTCAAAAAGATGTTTGTCTCTACATCTGAAAATTCATTTTTTGAAAAAATTGAGGAAAATAAATTGTTCCTTTTTTCCCTTGATTTTTTTTTCATTTCCCTGCTTTCCTTCTCTTTTCACTATTTTTAACCAAAACTGGAAGAAGAAAAAGAGAGAAGTGAAAACACAAAATATGGAAATTGCATAAAGGAAGGTTTTTTTAATGAGAAACGTTAAAAAATCATATTAGTAGAAATTAATTAAATCTACCAAGAGATTCTTTAAAAATTTCAAAATCTTCTATACATTTTTCTCATTATTAAACAGCTTTATTAAGTGCCTTGCTGGATAGAACTGAAACTAAGGATATACACAGTCTAAATCAGGTGCTGAATGCACATTGATCTGTATGGGAATAACAGAATTGTTAGAATATGCTGACATGATTTATTTTCAGATAGTGACAATACTGACATACAAGGTGCACAGCCCTTGTATGTATGTAAGCTCGTATGACAAAATACATCCCCTCCTCCTCCAAAGGCTGATTCTGAGGAAACAGCCCATCCACCATCATTCTCCATGATTTTTTCCATCATCATAAAATTGTGGTTTCCTCCAATGCCTGGTATGTGTCGTAGAAGCCAATGAAGTTTAACTAGAACAAAATTAGTACAAAGTATGAATAAAGGCTTCCAGAACATGCACACTTGTTTGTAAAGCATATCACCTCATCTGTATTCAGAGACAACCCAGCAAAAACTAGCAGGAGTTCAAAAAGAAGATTCCTCCCTTTCATACTAGACATTGGCCAAGTCCTTAAGAAATTTCTATGGAAATAAAATAGTACTTACTTTCATAAGTAATAAAATCTTAAATAAGGATTTATCTTGAACAATCATGGTGATATATGATCATGAGTATACACACAGATTTCCAGAACATTTTAACCTGATCAGCATCTGAAAACCCCCAAACTGGGGAATTGTAAACTAAAATATTATGAAAATGACAATCATTTTAGCTATTACAGGTAACATCAATAAGTATACTCAGCAAGGCTCTTAGCAAAATGATTATTTTAAGTGGGTTTAAGAGGAAGTAACTACCACTTGAATAATGCATGGATTCTGGTTATTGTGCAGGATCAACATTTCATTGTCCAGGGTAATTTAAACATGTAGTATAAAATATATAAAAAGCAATTGAAATTACTGGCATCTAGAGTAACCTGACGCTTTTCAAACTCAAAAGAAATACATAAACCACAAAACATGAAGAATACCAGTTTTCATATTGTACATATCATGCTTTATTGAGGTGTCAAAGAAAAAGGTAAAGACCAGAAACAATGATATGGAAATAAGGAAACACTTTTTAATGCAAATAACTCAAGCAACTCATATCCTATATAAAACAGATTACTATGTGGTTTAGAAAATTAAAATCAAAATACCTGAATCACTTTTTTTTTTCCCCACACACTTTTTTGTACCCATGACAAGAGACAGTGGAAAACAACTTCCGTAATATGTTCTCAATTTTCTTATTAAGACAAATTATTGTACAATTATTTCACAAATTATTATACAATAATTCACACTCACCTTTACTGAGAAGTCCTTTGATATCTCTCCTTTGAATCTAATCTTGTTTAGTTGAGCTTGATCTACAGAGAATGTAGAATCCCTAGATAGATAGCAAACTTAGGGGTAAGAGAGACCCCAAGAGAGAAACTTTGTTCTTTACATAAGGTCACTGATTTCAAACACAATCTGTCCGGTTTTACCTACCTTTTTAAAGTTCTCTTCCTAACATTTTTCAGAAGACAGTGACTCACTTTCTTCAGTGTATTCTTGAGTATATAAATGTTCTGATATTTTATATATAAATGTGTTCTACTAATATGTTAGAATCATTCATTAAAATCACAAAAGCAAAATATTAATAAATTGTTGGTAATGTAGCAGAATACAATACAGGGAATGCTAGAGGAACAAAATTGTATTTTGAGTAAATGAAGTTTGCTATCAACTTGTTTGGTTGGTTGGGTTTTTTTTTCCCAAAGGGAGGTTTATAATCCCGTCTCTCTAAGATGTGAACTGGAGGGGTATACACATTTAGAAGTGAGTGCCTCTGTCTCTGTGTGTATAATAAACCAAGATTTTCAGGTACTAGAAGCTTGCAATTAATTCATTTGGTTGCTTAGCATTTTTGGAATTCAAGTCATCTCTTTAAATTCATAAATACAAATTTAGGATATTAATTGCAGGCATTTATTTCTGAAAACAATGAAAATTTTCTTAAATAAAGAAGGTAGGCAGTTGGGGATCATGTCCACTTATATTAGACATTTTTGTCCACTGTCTATACAGGAAAGGTAGTCCCCATTAGCTGGTCATCTAATTAGCTGAATCTCTTTCATTGAGTTTATAAGGAACAAACTGACAACACCAAGCTTTTTTTCTTCGGTGTGTTCAACTGCTGTCTAAGAACAAATCACTAACAGAGGCAGGGCATGAGAGAGGAGATGTGACCAAACATTTACACAATTTCTAGGGCATTTGTCTCAGAAGCAGAAATCTTACAATCTGAATTCTAGGCAGTCTGTACATACGAACTCAAAGAATTATACAAAAGTCTATGCAGAGTTGAAATCACCTCCCCAGAGGCAAAAGCGGTCTTGCCCATCATGCCATGAAATACCCTGCAAGGAAACATTTTCTACCCTTCTGTTGGATCTGAGCTGTATCAGCCAAGAAAGCAAGCTAGTCAGCTAAAGACTAAATGTGTCCAGAAGATAATGAGTGGAGCTTTTTTGTCTCAGAGTTAGTTTTATTGCTTCTGTTTTTAAATCTAGCATTAGCCTAATGTAAAATGTAGGTAGGGGAAGTAGAGCTATGTCCAAAACCTAAGATCTGCTCCTTCTTACTCCTAAGTCAAATCTCCTGTCGCTAGCTCCTCATTTCATTCTGTAATTCCGATACATCTGGCTATATAATCTCAAGAGGAAAGTTGGCATTAGTTTTGTCCAAGGTGTATCTTTATTTAGTCATACTCTCTTCAAATGTGGGTTTAACCTTTTCTATGCCTATCTTCCAATCCCCAGATATCAGTACTCATTTATGTTAAAAGTTTATTAGTATGCTCCCCTTTTTGTCAGACATTAACCAGACAAAATGCAAAGTGAATAAAGACATTTCACATTTCTTATCAATTTACCTTATAGTCAATAGAAGACTCCTGGACATGATGGTTATGACATTCCCCAGATGTGTAAAGGGAGCTGACCAGTCCTTCTGTCCCTGGCAAATTAAAAACCTTAAAGAAGCCTTTTCCTTCTACTACTCATCACTCATTTCCAGAGAAGAGCCACTTGATCAGCTAGTGAAACAGTTGGGGGGGAATCATGCATCAAAACAGTGGGGGGAAGTGATTCAGTTGAGAAGTAATGAAGCTCTCTCCATGGCTAAATAATTTTTTGTATCATTACAACTGAAGGAGCAATGCTGGAAGGAAGGGGAAGATAGTCCACTTAAGGCAGCACCAATAAAAAAGAAAAAAAAACATATTTCTCAAACTAGTTCCTAAATTAGGCAGATTGTATTGTTCTCTGTCAGTCCTCAGAGACACTTGACTTATTTGGATCTCCTCTTTGGTGGCCAAGCACTTACAGTTTTAGAGAGACAGTAAAATTTCAGTGCAATAGTATCCTAATGGGTGGGACTGTAATACACTCTGAACTTCTGTCAAATTTGTGACTTCAATTTTATGTCTTCAGTCCAAGAAATAACTTCACCTTCTTCAAGTGACTGCATGCATTTTCCAGTAAATATATGGCTATATGTCAGAAAAAGATTCAGAAAACACAGAGACAGAGACTTGCGGGCTAAAACTGCAGATTGTTTTTCAAGCATGTTCATAAAGTTTCCTTTTCTATTATCTGAACTTCTTCTGTGGTTTTCCCTGTAGGAAGAAGTGAGCAAATCCATTGCTTTCTGTGTATATCCCACTTAAGTCTATACTTAAAGTTAATTCTTTAAGTATACGGCAGTTTTAAGATCCAATAAAATAGAAATTTAAAATGGTGTTGAGTATCAATCATTTGGGGAAAACTGGAATTACTTGGTTATTTTAGTAATTTATGTCTGGAATCAAGTATTTTAAGCCTTTTTCAAATATACAATCTTGTACTTCTGAGAAGGAACTCTTCTTTATTGGTAGCTGTATTTGGTGCTAGAAACTGGATTCCTAAGAAAAAAAATCTAGCATGAATTCTTGTAGCAGCTGCAGGTGCCCAGGTGTGTCTGGATGGACACGGCCCATTCCAACTGGCTTTAACGGACCCACCACAGGACACAACTGAGCTCCTCAGCTGAGATGGTGGTGCCTCAGGGAAAACGTATTTAAGATAGGGCAAAATGCTGCATGGCAGTGAGGAGTGAGGAAAAAATGTGACAGAAGCAGCCCTGTGAGCATCAAGGTGAGAGAAGAAAAGGGGAAGGATGTGCTTCAAGTGCAGAGCAGAGATTCTCCTGGAGCGCCTGTGGAGGACCCCATAGCAAAATGTCCCTTATCTTGACCCACGAGCATTCTCATCCTATTTTTTCCCCCTGTCCTGCTGAGGAGGAGGAGTAATTAAGCAGCTGGGTGGGAGTCTGGTTGTTGACAAAGGCTAACCCACCACAACTCTTCTTCTTTCTGTTTTGACATATTGATATAAAAAAGGAAAACATGCCACTCCTTATTTTTATTTTACACTTTGCTATTAAGTTTTAATTCATATAGGCATATTTTGGTATTTCCTTTTATGTTATTTACATTCATTTTCAAGTTATGATGCTTCTCCAAACTTAATTCTAAATTGTATCTACATACAAATCCTTACAGTGTTAGACAAATGTAAATTGGAAACATTTAAACAGTTTTAGAATAGTTCTTGAAGGATCTGATAACCCTTATATGTATAGGAAACTGACAGCACAGCATTAATTCTAAAAGAAAACAGCTTTCCAAGCTCCTCTTTGTATAACTGTATATAAAGATATATTCATCTGAACTTAACAGACTAGAATAAGTTTATTGCTTTCAAGTTGGTAATAATTGCACAAATTATCCCTGAGCTGAAAGCTGTACACTCACTATACAAACAGTATAATTCATACTTTGCTGAACAACAACGCCCTCAAAGTACATTTGTAACACATAATATACTGAAAGATCTATCTTATATCCAACTCCTATTCTAAAACTGTAGAAAAAAAATGTTTACCAGAAGGTGAAAAATAGCACTCTGCTTCCTATTCAGTTGAAACTTGAAGTATAAAGAAAGGGCTACCAGACTGATCAGGGAACGGAGAACCTTTCATGCAAAAAAAGGAGGTTAAACAAGGTGGGCTGAAAGCTAATATGAACTCTTCAAGGGGACTGCTGTATAAACACTTCAAAGGAAGGCAACAGACACAGGGAAAAGCTTTTNNNNTTTTTTTTTTTTTTTTCCTTCCCCCCCCCCCAGAAGACAATGTCACTATCAGATCAGTCTGGGTATAGGAATCTGGAAAATCATAGAACTCTAACCACCAGAGTAGTGAGATTCTGGAGTAGCTTTCCACTAGAAATAAAATTAAAAACAATATATATAAATAATAATTGGCATGTTATCTGGATGGTATATGAAAAGATTTATATAAAAAAGCTTGGACTCGATGGTTCAAAGGTTTCTTTCTTTTCAACTCCTTTTGGGTTTATAAATTTTTTTGAAAATCAGGAGTTCTTCATGTACACTGGCACATGTTCAGTCCTAGTGAATATGACACCCAAGAGAAGGGGTTTACTATCTGCCCTTAATTAATTTGTAAAACAGATTACTCCATCCTTAACAAAGGTTGCTCTCTATTCAATCTCAGATCAGTATGCAAATTGTATTACACTTTTTTTTTTTTTTCCTTTAAACTACAATGCCTTAATTTAGCTAAACGTCAAGAAAATAGATTTATTCTCCTGGAAGGAAGATGGATAATTAAATCTTCCATGAAAATGATTAAGTCTTATTGAAAAAAAAATCTAGTGAGAAACATTTAATTGTAATTGACTGAAAGAGTGCCGCATTAAGAGAATACAGATCAAAACATTTGGCATGTGCAACTGAGGTGGGCCAAAACAGAAAAATCTAGTACTTACATAAGAGGTAGACACCCACGCAGAATAAGTCACCTCTACTCTTGTGTGTCTTCAAGCACACAACAGCAAATATCACTAGGAATGACACTGCAAAATCACCATGTCCCTATAATTCCAGTTTTCATGTGACGTGTGGCTTCTATTACCAACTCCCTTAAAACAGCAGAAGAAAAAAACATAAAAATTATTACTGTCATGTTTTTACTTATAAGTCCTATTAAAATGCCCTTCTGTTTCTATGGCATAGTAATAATATACTTAGTCTCCTACATGCATTTCTATCCCCTTCTTTGCCTTTGCTGTTGGGCAGTGTCAGGCTACTGCTGCTCTGGGAATTAGCTTACAAAGGCTGCTTTATTGCTCTTCACTGAGCACCTTCCCACAGGGACCTTTAGTGTCACCTCGGTAATGTAACTAGCTGCCTCCAGTCCAGTGTCTGGAATCCAACATTTATTTTTACCTTTGACTGGATTTCATTTTCTCATGATGTCAGAAAACATTTGTAAAAACTTGGTTGAATTCTAACTTTTGTGATGTTGCATATTCTGACTAGCATCAATCAAAGTTTTGGTGATGGGGAAGAAGCAAAGAGAGGGAGTGTCTGAAAAAATAAAGTTAAAAAAAAAGAAATACTGATGTGTTGTCAAAAAACCACTACATTTACTTTTAAATTCAACATGTATTTAGTTAAAGTCATAGTGTGTTCTAAATAAAGCAACAGTTATAACACCCAAGGCAAAAAGCATATCAGTTCCCTTATTATTGCACATTGAGAGGAAAGTAGAGCTAAGTAAGGGGAGCATAGAGGGATCCTTTTTAATTTAATTCTGAGTACAATCTGTATCAATTTTAAACCACTGAACTTAAAAAACAGACATGGGAACCCAGCATTGGATTGAAACTGGGTATTTATTCCATGATACAGATAAGCATGCATACTCTTAGACAAGTTTTTGGATCAGTTGCAGTTAGTCTCTTGATCATGCCAGAAGGCAGATATTGGATTTGATTTTGATTTGGATACTGATATTTACACAAATCCACATTTGAATTAAAGATGACAAAATACTTCCATTTATCATGCAAGCTAGTAATTTGAGACTCACTAATAGAGGATGCTTCACTATAGAGAGGAGCTAGATCAATCTTGGCAAGACTGAGTCAGGAGAGGTAAAAGCTTTGTGACCTTACAGTGCTGTTGGGTTTGGGTTTTTTTCCCTCCTTTGGGTTGTTCATTTGCTAGATTTGGATTAATCTGATTCTAAATCACTTTTTTATGGGACTACATTGCATTGCACAGGATAACTGATGTCTATACATATATTATTAACTCCCAGTGGTCCATAAAAGTTAGTAACCATTAAAGAAATACTTCACTGCAACATTGACTTCATTGTGGCATTTCTGATATTTAGAATATGTGAGGCAGCACTGGACTTTTGTGCCTGAATAGGGATCAGGTTTTTTTCTCCCCTCCTCAGTTTGGAGCCACCTTAATATAGCCATAACTTCAGTAAGACTGTGGCAGCTGCACACTCTTTCCCTATTCCAGTGTCCTTTATTTCAGAGGAGCAAATCAGCAAATGTTTTCATAGCTTTTTCAGACCTGCTTCATTCTACTCTGAATACTAAGATTCATGGCTTTCCTTACATTTTCCATAACCTTTACCCACTCTCTTTCCAGGTATACAACGCAGAGAATCATGCAATGTCCTATTTTTCTCTCCATTTGTTACAGCTGAAATGTGAATTAAGAGGGCAGGGGAATTATATTCATTCTTCCACATGTCCAAGTCAAGATGGAGACAAGTTAAGCACCTCTTTATATTCAGAAGAATACTCCCAGAGTAAGCTCTTACTTCTAGTATACCCGAGGGTAGAATACATCTCACTTAAATTTAAACACCTACTGTATGGATACTGTGTGTGAACTTGATATGCAGCCTCCTCTTACAGTTAATGAAGAGGAACAGGCACTTCTAGGGTGCAGTTCATCTCATTCAAAAGTAGTTGACTAAAATAGGACAGATAAACCATGCCCTACAGTAACCTATTTCTCTGTTTCTTTATTTTTGACTATAAAAAACTTTAAATTACTATCTCAGAGGAGGACTTCTACATCTAAATAATTCCAGTGTTAGGGCACATGAAACTCCCCTTCATTCCTTTGATCATATTTTTCTTCACTGAAGCCAAAAGGAAATTTGTCATAATTTGTCAAATGTATAAATATTGCATCCTTTTGTTTCAGTGAGAAATAGTTCACATGCCTTTCTATAATGAAATGGTACTTACATAGTAATGGGTTTTGTTAAGCACATAGTTATTGACCATTTTGGTGTTTGACAAAAACAAAACCAATATATTTACTTTTTTTTTCTGTTGTCCTTAATGCAGACAATGCAACAACATAACCCTACTCTATAAATCTATTTTAGAATTTTTCATTCCGTTTGTGGTAACAACAGTTGAACAGTCTACAGGAATGTCTATTATTCTGTTTTAGTACAGACAAAAATGCCCATCTTTTATATTTAGCCTGAAAAGTGTTGCTGTGGAGTTAGAGCACAATATAAAAAAAAGAATAATTTACAGAGGTGTTTTGTTCCTGTGTGGTAAAGAACACATCACTTCAGCCCCTGATATGCAAAGGTCTAAAAGGTCACTTCTTTCCTTATATATGCAAGTTCCTCATAAAACTAACATTTTTTCTGAATTCCATTAGCTTTTTTTATCAAAGGCCTGCAGGTGTTTTGATGTATTCAACAAAAGATCTATTTAGCAGGCATAGTGGCTGCAAACATTAGGAGGGATTGAGAATAAAATTACTGAAGATGTGCTTCAATGCATCCCTTTGCTTCAATATATTCAATGCTTAACTGCGTATATGTTTTTTTTTCAATCCACGGACATCTTAATTAACACCTAATGGATCTTTCATGTTACATGGAAACCTCACATATGCTTGTTTTACAATTTTACTTGCATAATAATCCATGAATTCATTTTACATTAACCTCAGCAATAACCAAAATGTGATTGCTCATTTCCATTAAGTCAAACCACCTTGTTACTAAAGAAGTCTAATACTACAGACTTATTTTACATGATTTATTAATGAGCTATTTATAGTACCAAGGGGGTTCTTAGGAGCAGTTTTCCCAGCCTATGAATCCGGGTCAGCCTGATATTAGTGTAAATTTTGTGATTTACTCGACAAACAACTCTTTTGAGCAGCATTATCAAGCTACATATTTATGCAAAATTTCAAGATATCTAAACTCATCATTTTTCCCCCAGTTGCTTTCCAGAACACATAAAATAAATTTAGTATACATGAGGAGCACATATTATCTAAGTACTCCATAAAGATCAATACCTAAAACATGCCTATTTAGAGCCATCTCTTCCTCTCAGGCTCATATAAATCTGCTTATTACAGTGGAGTTCTTTCTAATTAACTCCTGAGAAGAATGAAAACCTTAATGTACACATTAAAAAGGAATGCACTAGTAATGAATAATCTGCAATCTGTTTAAGTTAAGGCTATTACATGTAAAAAATAATACCCAATACAGATTTGCAGTGAAAAAGAAGGATTCAGGGCTGTGAAGATAATGCAAAAATGACAAATTATGATTTATTTAAAATATATTTGTCAACTTTAAAACAACTTTTATAAATGTAGATAGCGTATTAGTTTTTCTGACAACATTTTTAAAACACTAGATATAAGAGATAGAACTTCATACATTTAATGGCTAAAAGGACTAGGTAACAAAAAATTAGTTTAATATTTCTAATAACAGACAGCTTTCCTGCAATAAGTGTAACATACTTTTGTTTGAAATAGAGAATATCTACTGGACATGGAGCTTATGCCATGTTTCCTCACAATCTGCTATAATGACTAATTATCCGGTTTAAAAATCTACAACTATTGTACTTCATTTTCTTTTATTTAATTTTCTTCTGCTTCAGCTGCCGGCACTGGTTCTAGTTATGCTTTCTCTGCTACATTAAAAACCTTCTCGTATCAGATATCTTCTTCCTCAAATAATATGCTTAGGTCATATTTTCATATGCTTTTAATATATATATTTATATCACATTTTTGTTGTTTCCAACACCAGCATTTTAAAAACTTGTCTAGATTACCTTAAAAGTTGAACAAGGAAGTTAGAGATTACTGTATTAGTAACAAAAGTATCATACAGAACAATAAAGGAAGTCATTTGGCTCTGAAGAAACTGAATTTGAGATTTTAAGTTGTTTGTAGAATGGATCAGACTTCTTCTCAAAAATGTTTGGTTTTTTTTTTTAAAGGAGTTCATTCTTTTATACTTCTTAACAAAACAAGTAAAGGATTTGATTTTCAAATAATTTGATTTGTAAATATTGTCATGATGTTTAGTAGGTTGTATGTTTCTATCTGATTCTTGAGCCCTATATTAGCTGTCTAATTGGATTATGTTTCCTAGAAGTACTATTAATCTTGACAGAGCTTAAGAGGAGATGATTCTAAAAGCTTATGTGGAAAATGTGTGGAAACAAAAGTTTGGAAGACAAAGGGTCTTGATTCAGGTGATCATATATAGTTGTTTAAAGCTATTTCAGATTATGACCTTCCTCTGCTACTCCAGATAGATATTAGTATTCTGTTGATTTTGTGTGGTATTTTCTAATCCCACATGATATCTCAGATTCATCTAAAATGGATTAGATACCTACATGTGAGTAACCAAAGTGCTGAACTTCTAGACACCTATAGATTGATAAGAAGATTCCAAACACCTTTGACACATATTGCAGTATTTTGTATTTCATAGACTAGAAATCTTAGAAAGGAAGATGAGACTCTAAACTGGAATTTGACAGCATTCTAACACAAAGAAAAACATTGCTTAGAGTAGTTATTAATACACTACATCCTCTCAAATTTTAATGTTCATCACTGGGAAAACTACTGTGAATTACTGTGCTTTGAAAGTGAGTCAACAGACGAGTAACAATGAAAAATACATCAGACACTCACCTTTGTATGTTGTCTTTTGTTATTTAGTGTTTATGATAACTGCTTTTAATTATGCTTCAAGATATTTCACATGAAGAGTCAAGCACTAGCAATAAGAAACCTTGCTTGCTCTGTTTGTTATTAATTTTTTTCTGATTTAAAGGGTGACATTATACAGGTTTGTCAGATTTTAAAAGACATGAATTAACATTGCCTTCATGAAGAAATAGGTTGGTTGGTTGGTTGGTTGGTTTTCAATGTGATAATGGAATGATCCATTATATAGAGAATTTCAGAAAACTGAATGGTTCTTCTGAGGAGAAACACATAAGTATCCAATCTATAGATAAAGGACAGTGGAAAAAAATTCAGATTATCCCATTCCCTATTATAAGGGTGCATATTCCCATTATAAGGGTGGAAAAGGGTAGGAATTAAGACCTGGATCACTTTGAATGTTTTGGATGAAAGGCTTCATTCTAATACATCACTGTCTTCATAGAATCATAGAAACATAGGATCATAGAATTGTTTAGGTTGGAAAAGACCTTTAAGATCATCAAGTCCAACCATTAACCTAGCACTGCAAGTCTACCACTAAACCATGTCCCTAAGTGCCCCATCTACATGTCTTTTAAATAACTCCAGGGATGATGACTCCACCACTTCCTTGGGCAGCCTGTTCCAATGCTTGATAACCTATTTGGTGAAGAAATTTTTCCTAATATCCTATCTAAACCTCCCCTGACACAACTTGAGGCCATTTCCTCTTGTCCTATCACTTGTTACTTAGGAAAAGAGACCAACCCCCACCTCGCCACAACCTCCTTTCAGGTAGTTGTAGAGAGTGATAAGGTCTCCCCTCAGCCTCCTTTTCTCCAGGCTAAACAAACCCAGTTCCCTCAGCTGCTCCTCAGAGGACTCTGAGGCTCTAGACCCTTCACCAGCTTCATTGCTCTTCTTTGGACATGCTCCAGCACCTCATTGTCTTTCCTGTAGTGAGGAGCCCAAAACTGAACACAGTATTCGAGTTGTGGCCTCACCAGTGCCAAGTACAGGGGGATGATCACCTCCCTAGTTCTGCTGGTCACACTATTCCTGATACAAACCAGGATGCTGTTGGCCTTCTTGGCCACCTGGGCACACTGCCGGCTCATGTTCAGCTGGCTGTCAACCAGCATCCCCAGGTCCTTTTTCACCAGGCATCTTTCCAGCCACTCTTCCCCAAGCCTGGAGCGTTGCATGGGGTTGTTGTGACCAAAGCGCAGGACCTGACACTTAGCCTTGTTAAACCTCATACAACTGAACTTGTCCCATTGATCCAACCTCTCCAGATCCCTCTGCATGACCTTCCTATCCTGAAGCAGATCAATGCTCCTGCCCAACTTGGTGTCTGCAAATTTACTGAGGGTGCACTCGATCCCCTCATCCAGATCATTGATAAAGATATTAAACAAACAGAACTGGCACCAATACTGAGCCCTGGGGAACACCGCTCGTGACCGGCCGCCAACTGGATTTCACTCCATTCACCACCACTCTCTGGGCTTGGCCATCCAGCCAGTTTTTTGCCCAGTGAAGAGTATGCCCACCCAAGCTGTGAGCTGCCAGCTTCTCCAGGAGAATGCTGTGGGAGACTGTGTCAAAGGCCTTACTAAAGTCCAGGTAGACAACATCCACAGCCTTGCCCTCATCTACTAGGCGGGTCACCCGGTCATAGAAGGAGATCAGGTTGGTCAGGCAGGACCTGTCTTTCATGAAGCCATGCTGGTTGGGCCTGATCACCTGGTTGTCCTGCACGTTCCACATGATGGCACTCAGGATGATCTGCTCCATAACCTTCCCCAGCACCGAGGTCAGGCTGACAGGCCTGTAGTTCCCCGCATCCTTCTTCTGGCCCTTCTTGTACATGGGCATCACATTTGTTAACCTCCAGTCCAGTGAGACCTCCCTGGTTAGCCAGGACTGCTGATAAAGGATTGAAAGTGGCTTGGTGAGCACTTCTGCCAGCTCCCTCAGTACCCTTGGGTGGATCCCCTCCAACCACATAGACTTATGAGAGTCTAAGTGGTATAGCAGTTTGCTAACCATTTCCCCTTGGATTATAGGAGCTTCATTCTGCTCCCTGTCACTGTCTTCCAACTCAGGGATCTGGATGCACCAAGAACAACTGGTCTTACTATTAAGGACTGAGGCAAAGAAGGCATTAAGTAGCTCAGCCTTTTCCTCATCCTTTGTCACTATGTTTCCCCCCACATCCAATAAAGGATGGAGATTCTCCTTAGCCCTCCTTTTGTTGCTAATGGATTTGTAGAAACAGTTTTTATTGTCTTTTACAGCAGTAGCGAGATTAAGTTTTAGTTGGGCTTTGACCCTTCCAATTTCCTCCCTGCATAAACTCACAACATCCTTGTAGTCCTCCTCAGTTGCCTGCCCCTTCTTCCAAAGGTCATAAAATCTCCTTTTCTTGAGTTCCAGCCAAAGCTCTCTGTTCAGCCAGGCTGGTCCTCTTCCCTGCCAACTCATCTTTTGGCCCATGGGAAAGGCCTGCTCCTGTGTCTTTAAGATTTCCTTCTTGAAGAATGCCCAGCCTTCTGGACTCCTTTGCCCTTCAGGACTGCCTCCCAAGGCATTCTGTCAACCAGGTTCTTAAACAGGCCAAAGTCTGCCCTCTGGAAGTCCATAGTAGCAGTTCTGCTGACCCCCTCTCCTTACTTCTCAAAGAATCGAAAACTCTGTCATTTTGTGATCGCTGTGCCCAAGATGGCCTCCAATCACCACATCACCAACAAGTCCTTCTCTGTTCACAAGCAATAGGTCCAGCAGGGCGCCTTCCTTAGCTGTGTCAGGAAGTTACCTTCCACACACTCCAGGAACCTCCTAGGCTGTTTCCTCTCTGCTGCATTTTATTTCCAGCAGACATCTGGAAAGCTGAATTCCCCCATGAGAACGAGAGCTAACAATTGTGAGACTTCTCCCAGCTGCTTATAGAATATTTCGTCTGCCTCTTCATCCTGCTTGGGTGGTCTATAACAGACTCCCACCATGATATCTGCCTTGTTGGCCTTCCCCCTGATTCTTACCCATAAACACTCCACCATATCGTCACCGTCATTAAGCTCTACACAATCAAAACACTCCCTTACATACAGAGCTACCCCACTGCCTCTCCTTCCTTGCCTAACCCTTCTGAAGAGTTTATAGCCACCCATCACAGCACTCCAGTCATGCGAGTCATCCCACCATGTTTCTGTGATGGCAACTATATCCAAGTTTTCCAGCTACACTGTGGCTTCCAGCTCCTCCTCTTTGTCGCCCATGCTGCAGGCATTGGTGTAGATGTACTTCAGTTGGGCTATTGATCCTGCCACCTTTTTTGGGGGAGAAGCCCTAATTCCTATATGACCATTCTCAGGTGCTGCTGTGGTTTCTAACGCATCCGTAACCCTTGTGTCTTTGCTGCTGGATGGATCTCCATTCCCTACCTCCACTGAGACGGCAGACCAAAGGACCTCGCCAGCACACCGCCCCTCAAACATTGGCGTGCCACCCCCAGGCTTACCTCTAGTGAGCCTGGTTTTATCCCTTTTGCCTTTCAAATCTAGTTTAAAGTTCTTTCAAAGAGCCCTGCTAACTCCTGCACAAAGATCCTGTTCCCCCGTTGAGACAGGTGTACCCCATCTGTCACCAGTAGGCCTGGTGTCATGTTGTCGTGGTTTAACCCTAGCCAGCAAATAAGCACCACACAGCTGCTCGCTCGCTCCCCCCTGCCCAGTGGGAAGGGGGAGAGAATTGGAAGAGTAAAAGTGAGAAAACTTGTGCGTTGAGATAAGAACAGTTTAATAATTGAAATATAATAATAATAATGATTACAATAATAATAATAGAATATACAAAGGAAGTGATGGACAATGCAATTTATCACCACCTGCAGACCAATCCCAGTGAGTCCCCGAGCAGCTGTCGCTGCGCCCTGGCCAACTCCCCCCAGCTTACATATTGAGCATCATATCATATGGTATGGAATATCCCTTTGGCCAGTTTGGGTCAGCTGTCCTGGCTATGCTCCCTCCCAGCTTCTTGTGTACCTGGCAGAGCATGCGAAGCTGGAGAAGTCCTTGACTTAGTGTAAGCACTACTTAGCAACAACTAAAACATCAGTGTGTTATCAGTTCTCATACTTAATCCAAAACACATCACTATACCAGCTCCTAGGAAGAAAATTAACTCTATCCCACCCAAAACAAGGACATGTATAGACTGACCCATGACCAAAAAACCCACAATTCTGCTGGTGACACCAGGCTTGGAGCCAGGCATTGATCTGCTGGCTCTTCCTGTTTCTTTCCTCATCATTTCCTGCAACTGGAAGGATAGACGAGAACGCTACTTGTGCTCCTGATCCCTTGTCCAGTCGTCCCAAGGCCCTGAAGTCTCTCTTCATTGCCCTTGGACTTCTTGCTGTAGCTTCATCGCTGCCTACTTGAAAAATCAATAATGGAGAATAATCTGAGGGCTGTACCAGGGTAGGAAGTTTCCTGGTCACATCTTTAACCCAGGCCCCAGGGAGGCAGCAGACTTCCCTAAGACATGGGTGCAGTCTGCATATTGGGCCTTCTGTTCCCTTCAGAAGGGATTCTCCTATGACAACGACCCATCTTTTTTTCTTTATGGAAGCAGTTTTGATGCGGGGTGTAAGCAGACTTAACCTTGGCTACACCTGATGAACTGTCATCCTTGTTATTGTTCAGTTCCACTTGCAGACCCTCATGTTTACTATGCAAGGGCACCTGGGAAGGTGGGGTAGTTGTGGATGAGACGACTCTGCTGTGCCGGGCAGCAACTTGTTGCCATTGCCCCCTATCCCTTAAGTCACTGCGTTCTGCCGGGTGGAGACAGGATAGGGGATCCTCTGTCCTGTCTGCCTGACAGGCCTGTCTCAGGGAAGGTAGGATGAGAGTCCAGTAACCTGCCTCTCTCTCACACTCCCTGATACTCCTCAACCTACTCACCTCCTCCTGTAGCTCTACCGCTAAGCAGAGGAGCTCCTCTACCTGGGCACACGTCCCACAGGTGTGCTCACTGCTGCCCTCCGAAACTGGCATAAGAGTAGGGCACACCCTGCAGTCTGACACCTAACACCTTCTGTCTTATCAAGTGTAGATCTTGACAGTGGTTTAATGCAAATGTTGTGAATGTTGCTACCGTTCATCGTACATACTAAGAATGAAGAAGCTACTGTAATTTTATGATTGGCTTATATGCACAACTATATTTGTATGTATGCATATATATATACATATGGGAGGGAAGGGGAAGTAAGGGGAAGCTTATGCTGCTTCCTGTGCTCTCTGTCTATGTAAACTCAGAGTAAAAATCCAGATCATTATTTCCATGAATCTTGGATCAGGGTTCTAGCTTATCTTCCATGGCTATAAGGAAAACCTATATACTAATATGGAAATTCATGTAGGACTTCTTAAACTGAATATTGTTAATGTTGTTCAATGTTGCAATTTAGAAAAAGGATAACAGAAAAAAAATTTGGATTAAAATTCCATTGAGGCAAAAAGTGAGTATTGGTTTAGAAACTAAAATAAAATGTTAAATTTCTGCTTTTTCAGGTTTCTGTAAAAATAGAAATGTAACAAATATTTCCACTGAAGGTTGTAGGGTAAAAAACTTGGGTTTTTTTTCCCTTTTGGTTCATTCTATACAGAAAGGTGAGGAAGTTACCCAGTCACACTGAGGAATACATTGCTATTAAAATATGAACATTGAACAAGTTTGTAAAATTTTTCTTGTGGCTGCTACAAAATTTTATTTTAAAAGAGATTTTTTACTCTGACAAATAAACCCCCAAAAACCCATGAACCCAGGAAAATATATGAAGGTGTTACAAGGAAAACGAAAAACATTGTTCAAAGGGGATGAGAAGTACCAGCTGTAGGTCACATAAAACAACTGAGAGTTCATGAAATCTTATTAAGCAGAAAAGCTCGTAAGAAATAAGGCATTTTGTAATCCACCTCCTACCTTCCTAAGCAGTGAAAAGATTGACTGGGTGAAGCCCAGTGTTTCAAAAGCTGTTGCTTTACTTTTTCTCAAGGCCAATTAGTTTTTCCAAAACTAAGTTTATTCTGCTTTTCAGTTCTATTGTCTTGAAAGAATATTGAACACAACATCCAGCAACCCAACTGCCTCCTCAACAAAATGTGGTGTTTCTCAAGTCCAAGGCTGAAATAGAGTGTAAGCAGGTTGACCTTTCCCAAATTCAACCCCATAAAAGTACTTTGCCACACTATATTGATCTTGTTTCCAATTATGATAATTAAAACTCAAAAATCACATCTAGGCATTCTAAAGAAGCTTCAAACAGATATAGCAAAAAGGCTTTTTGCAGTTTTCCAACAGTCTTGGACAAGGAATTTCTTGAAGAACATACACCTGAGTAAAAAAAAAAAAGGAAAAAACAAAGGACAACAGGAATACAGTATTTCAGCATGAATATGTATGTACTTTAGACTAAACAATTTTCTGCAATTTCATTGGAACAGAATTTCATATACGCATATTTTTCAGTTCCACAGAGCCACGAGTCTATAACAGGAAAAAAAGACTCAGGTTTGTTTGGTTGGTTGTCCTTTTTCAAACTTCTAATGGTTTCTACAATGCAAAAAAGGTGCATGATGGAAGACAAGAACTTTTTTTTTTTAAATCTTATTCTCCCAAAAAAACCCAGAAAATATCCCGAAGAAGTGCTATGCACAGTAAATGAAGTTCCAGAGATGAAGGGGTTATTTACTAGTACTACTAAGTGCACTGTTTGTTTCACAGTAGTACCACTGTTCATTTTCAAAGCACCCGCAGACATTTGACCTTTATTTTCCAATGACCATCTGAGTTTCAAAAGAAACACTTTGAAAAAGTCAGAAAGTATCATCACCAAGAGCACATCTTTCCTCACTGAGAAAAGTGATTTAAAATGTGACTAATTAAAAGCATTTATCATCTTTCTGCTCTCTCCTTTCTTTGTCCTTAACTACAATGCAATCATTTTAGTGATTGATGTCTTCAAATGCGTGTGTTTAACTTAGTCATATGACTCAAAATGAGTTAAGTACTTAGTGGATAAAAACACTTCACTGAATGTTAGAATATTATCATGTGATATATTATGTGCATTCTTTTAACTCTTATAATGTTTGTCGAAAGATGTATTAAATTTTCTCTTTAAATACATCTGTTAATTAAGTTAAAATATACTACCCTGTACGGAATACCTGCAAGTAGTATATGTAACATACTATTCCAGTATCATCATAAGTAAAGGTTTTAATGATTTAAGGTTTTAAAATATCGATGAAATGGTTAACACCCAAATGACTCTGTTAGCCTCTATTAGGACTGAATAGTATAGGCAACTTCCAGAGAACAGCTTTGTCTCCTGGGTAGTTCTTTCAATTTTTTTTTTCTTAATATGAATCACTTTATAGTCATAGCACATGTGGTATCCAGGAAAAAATCTTAGCTTTCCCTTAGTTGGCCATTGTTGAAAAAAAATAGGACTAGAAGCTCTCTCAGTGAATCAGAAATTCTAATCAAAAGTCGTTATCAACATGTGAATATAACAGGATGTGGACAATGAAAGAGTTATTTTGGTAAGTGTTACAGAAAAGAAGTTGAAATTTGTAACTTGGTCTAAAAGCAAAACAGATGTTTGATCTTGACTGAATCTCTTTCTAGGGGCCACTTTCACTGAGGAGTGGAAGTTAGGTATGTATTTTAAGAGGATCTATTTAGAATGATGCAAGCAAAATTGAGAAGCAATTTATATGGACTGGATGCCAGCTTTAATTAGTATCATTTTGCAGAAGATAGGGGAATTCAAATTTGATGCAACAGACGACAGAAATTAATACGCAGAAGTGAAATCATTTATTTAAAAGGACTGAATAAATAACACAAGATGTTTCCCAGGGAAAGAGGTGACTGAAGGATGTGTGGTACAATTACCAACTCTCTTTACAAAAACTATGGTCATTCAAAACAACCTATTCAATTGCAGGTTTAAAACAGATAAAGAGAATTAATCCCTTTCCAATGGGTAGCTCTTACTTCAGGGTATTGAAAATGAAAAAAGTTTGCCTGTTTTCAAAAAGGAACTAGAAAAGTTCACAGAAGAATAATTCAAGGAAGACTATTAATTACAAAGGAACCATATTCAGAAGTCCTTTAGACAAAATCTGTTTGACCTTGGAGAACATTCTGAGTATTATCGCTACATATTTGTCCTATTCTTACGTACGTCTAGACGTGGCACTTAGGGACATGGTGGTGGACATGGCAGTGTTAGGTTTATGATTGGACTCCATGATCTTAAAGTCTTTTCCAACCTAAATGATTATGATTCTATGATTCTTCTCCAAACATCCACTTTTGACCACCGTAAGAAACAGCATATAAACCTACATGGACCTGCTGTTGTTTAATGTGGTTTAGTCGTAATGTTAGCAGCAGTGTTAGCAGCAGTGGCAAAGCAAAGTCCATCCATTAGTTGTTTTCCAGCTCATACTAGATTAATCCAGTCAGTTAGTGCTGGGAAGATGTAATCAAGGTCTTTGTTCAGGGGAATGTTTTACTGAAGGCTTCACACATGACACTAATTCAACCTGAATTCATTCGTACTTTCAAAATGATTATACAAGAAGTTAAACCAAAATAACTGGTATGATTTTATGCCAGAGTTTAATCTATTTATTAAAAAGTTCATAAAGTTCACTACATTCATTGATTCAGGGTGTTCTTTCTAATCATATGTTCCTGACACGTTTCCATTTTTAAAAATAGAGTTTTAAATTATATCTTTTAATTATATTGCTTTTATTATGTTATAAAACAAATATATTGAGGAATGGATTAGTGAGAGCTATGGAACTTGTAGTACTCCACAGAGCGGTCAAGCCTATACTCTCATCAGTCAGGGGTATATATTAAAGACAGTTCTATTACATAGAAATATTTATTTTAAAATGTATGGATTTGCCACCAGGAACTGATGACACTCTGAATTCTCTGAATTCTGTGGTGCAGTCTTCACTCTAGAGTGTCACCTTTTTGGTCTGCCTTTACTTTGTAGTATCCCAGTGTCAGGATTTCATCTCATAACAACCATACCCAGTCAATCAGTTGAGATAATTTTTTATCTTCTTAAGAAGTATAAGAAATCTCCAGTGCAAAACACCCAGCAGAGGCATATAAAGTTCATCCATATAGCACTGAGTGATCATAGTTCTGCCAAAATTAGCATAATATATTTGTCTATATTATAATAATTATCATTAACTCCATAATTCCAAATGTCTAATTTTGATTGTTTAGTAGACCAGAACATTATTTAATCAAGTGATTAATGTCTCCTTAACCAAGTTTTATTATTAGGTTAAAGCCTTAATCTGATTTGAATTATTATCAGGGCCTCTGGAAGTTTATTTGTTTGTATAATGACAAGAGTGCCTAAACCTCCAAGCACTAAGTAATAACCATAGCATAGCTGTACTGTGCATCCAAGTATCTCAATAAGCTTTTCAAAGTATTTCCCCAAGTTTGTTTTTGGAGTTGCCTATTTGTTTGTTTGGTTTTGATCAAGTACTTAGTACTTTAGAAATATGTTCCCTCCAGTATTTATGCCTGTTACCTCCGTTCTGCTCTCACCGAGACAAGCAGATTCCCACAACTTCTACTGTAAGATGCCAACTTCTAATTGCTGCATGCTGAGAAGGTAGATATAACAACCACTTCTCATACAGTTCAACTGCTTCTCTCCACTGAGTTGCCCATGTCCGTTTTGCCCACGACTGTGTTCAAGCAAGTTCTCAAGTTAACCTCTATNCAAACTAGATTCTGTTCTGTAAAAAATGTTGCTTTTTCCTCTGGAGATGGAAGCTGACAATACTAAGTCCATCAACAATTCATTAAAAATATTAAAAATATATAATAAATAGTCCAATTCATATTATAGCTCATATAATAAATAGTCCAATGCATCAAGCATTGTTATTTTAAGTGTAAATAAAATATAAACTTTTTTCCATTAATTTCTAGAAATCAATGAAAAATACATGGAATCTACATATATGCAAAATTAAATACCTTCTGTTTACTATATAAAACAAGAAAGTGACATTTTATATAGTGAAGATCTTCTTAAAGATAGAAAGCTTAACTCAGGGGGAAAGAGAACTATTAAGCTTTTCTTGTTCTTGCTTGTATTGTATGTATATGTATACTTCCTGCATTTCATTCAGAGGGCATTCATATCGTTCACCATTTTGACATTCCAGTCTCTAACTACCTACTTTTTTTCTACCTCTGACACTACAGCAAGAAATTTGCAGTCATTCTCTTGCCCAAGATAGGCCATTCCAAGTCGAAAGAAGAGAGTAGTTATAACACTATGTCATAATCATAAATGGTTAGCAACTCTACCCCAAAGCTAGACACCAAACCTGAACTCTTCAATTTTACCAGATTCCCTGGGGGCCTTTTATTTGACATTTTTGTGGGGGTGTGTGGGGCTTTTTGTTGTTTGTTTTTTTTTCAAATGATATTTCCTGTGGAGTTTTGGAAATAACAGCTCAGGAATAAAAGTAATAATAACTATGAAATTATTTTGTGAACTTTCTCAAATAGTATCTAATGTTTTATACAATTTAAAAGAAAGTGGAGCATTGCAGAATAAGTCCATATTTCAGAGTTTAGTACTTTCAGCTCAGTATTTTCCTGTAGAAAATTATTTTAAGGTGATCCATCACAAAACTAGAAGTCTGTGAGTTTTGTTTTCACAATGGCATTTTTTCCAACAGAAATTTTATTGAAGATGGTAAGTTCTCCTGGGATATGAAAAAAATTTATTTAATTAGAAATCAAAGNCTAGCACAACTAGTAAAAATATTATTCAATCATTGGAAAAGCAGAGAAAATTTATTTCTGCAAAATGGTTTTTCTTTAAATTTTACAACCTGATAACAAACACAGAATATGTATAAAGTGACCATGATGAACAAAAATGCTTTATTTTTTTTCATAGTTTGAGCTCATTTGCTTTCTTTTATTATTTTCTGATGGATTAATTAATTACTTTAATGGCTATATCTCTATAGTGTAACTTGGAAAAACAAAACTTAAAAATGATTTCTTTGTCAATTATTCCTATAAATTGGTAAACAAATACATATAATTTGATAATCATATACATACACAAAATACATCAACTTACCAAATTATTTCAGAAATATGGATTTCACAATAAATAAATCTTCTGTAGAACTAAAACTATTCACAAATTGTGTACAAAATCAGTGAAAAGCCTTGGTAGAAACAAAAAAGAAAGATAATATAAAAATCTCAAGATATTTTCTTTTGACATTTTCAAATTAAATACATGAAATCTGGAATTCCAAAAATATTAAAGAAGCTCCTGCAGCTTTTTGAAAATTTATTTTTTCCAAGTATATTTTTCCAAATGTTTATTTCAAATTGATTATTTTTCAAAGAGAGTTTTACTGCCCAGTAAACCTATACAAGCAGACTCGAGTGTGTGTGCTTATATATGTTCATATTATTCATTCACATAATCTAAAAAATTGGAAAAAAATCTCAAAATGTAATTCTTATATAGTCTACGTTTTTCTCCAGGATTTCATTTTGGTCATAAAATTGAAATTCTTTGAGTAGATAGGACCTGAAAAAGAATTGTAGCATTGCTACAGTCAGCCATGTTGGTAATATTTTTTTTTTATGTTTCTTATTGAGCACACACCTTTGATCACATTAGTAGTCTCAGGAAATAAAAAAAATGCTGTTATATTATCATCTAATTCTTAGCAATCAATCACATGCATCAACTGTATGAATAAATTACTAAACTAATTCATAGGCTGTGCAATGAAAAATACCAAAAAGCATGTATGGTTATTCACATAATGTGTGGTTATTGACATAAAAATAATTAATAGTTTTAAAATAACACCATAAAATCTAACTTTTTTCTACTTTATTAATGCTACAGTCATATATATACCTGTTTCTCTCACTCCACCTAATCACTCAATCACTCAATTTTGTTTCCTATATAGCTGATGTAAATACTATATTTGTGTTGTCTTTACACACATAAGTGTATTTATACATACAACAAAATTTTATCAATGTATTGCACATAGATTTTGTATACTATATGAAATATAAATATATAGTACTTGATTTTAAATTAAATTTAAAATAACTCTTCTTCCAATTGTTTAAAATACCCACTATGGACATAAGAGCAATGATTGCATAAGCATCCAATATACGGTCATACTGTGCAAGTAATTTTGCAAGAGAGAATGCTAACATTTAACAGTCTATCTTATGTTTTACAAGGATCAACCCAAAGAGAATTTTGTTATACACTCATATAAATAATGGAAAATAAGTATAGACAATGAAAATACAGGAAGACCTTTAACACCAAAGGGAAGTTTGATTTTAGCTAACATTTACTTCCAAATATAGGAAATAGCTTGACTCCATTCCAGAATAGGTGACATGTTTATCTTACCTTGTGTCCTCCTGTTCCCCAGTAGTTTTTGACTTACCATATTGTGACCTTTATAATAGCTTTATAGAGGATCAATCAGGCCAAGACAGAACTGTAATACAAAGAAGTATTCATTATTTTATATTGGCTTAAACTAATAGGCATGACAAGTAAAACACGGGTGATTGATTTCCTGACCTTTAAAGTGTTTTATATGTAAAGTGCATAAGTTCCAACCATACAAGATATTTAATGTTAAAAATGAATTTTAATGTTTAACTATATTTGTTATGTGCTGCCAGTGGAACTCACGTTTCATGACAGCAAAATCTACTATTTCATCTCTTTGCAAAGACTCTTTTCATGAACTTCTCTGATACCTTTCCAGTTCTTTAAAGTATAGTATGAATACCCAAAGAATAAGATATCTTTTAATAGCTATACATTTTATGTGACTGTGTGCTGAATTGGAATCAAGCCAAAATCAAGTTCAGGAATTTTTCAGAGGCTAACTTTCCAAACAGCTACATAAACTACTAATGTATCTTTGGGACTGAATATAAAATGACAGCACTAGAAATTGTGTGGGAGTGGGAAAAATAGGTGAAAAGTGCATGTTTTCCTGTTTTGACAAAAATCAGAACCCATTTCAGAAAGAAATTAATGATCTAACTAACATAAAGAATTCCTTGAATCACTATGCATTTGTTCACTGCAGAAAGCAAGTTTTGAGCACCCACTCATAACTTGTTTATAGGAGACTTGGCTAAGATTTTCTAGAGCCCACTATGCCTTGAAGTATGTAAAATGCTGGAGATCAATTTTGAGATGTGAATCAAGGGATCTAATTTTCAATTACAATAGAAAGTTACTGATCTTCTTAAAATCAAATGTGTTTATAGGGTCTCCTGTCAGGTGCTCTCAAGTTCGGGTGTCTCTTCTATAAGTATCTTCTGGTTGAAGATATCAACTCTAAGAATGGTATCAACCTAAAATCACGGTGAGTGGAAGCAACTGTTAAACCATCTATTTCACGTCTATATTTCAGTGTTCTTTGCGTGTACTTCTTTTACTCACTTCTATATCCCATGAATCTTGATTTTCATGATGTCTAATGCTTTGAAAAATCTGTAATTGGCCCAACATGTAGCTACCTTGATTCTGCCTAGAGACCAGAATATGGATCTCATTATCAAGCAAATAACAAATAATTATCCTCATTTGCTCCCTAGGGTTTTCATAGTTAGAGAATTAATTTTTGAATTTTTTCTGCGACTTATGTGAATCTGAATGGAATCACATTGACACATATATTACTTTTTTTAATGCATGCATTTCAAAGTTTGGGTTTTGGGTTTTATTTTTTGTTGGGTTTTTTTTTGTTTTTTTTTTTACTAGCTAGTGTCATCAACTATTTATCCTTTTGATGTTTTCATTAAACCAGAGGAGTCTTTCATTTACTGAAAACACAGCAGGTCTTAAGAACAGCTTTGGTGGGTCATTTCAACACGTCTTATCAAAGAACACCAAAAAAAAGTTACACAGCCACAGGTTAGAATGTGTTCTTCTAGCCATGGTTCTTCTCGCTCCTGAATTATAGGTTTCTTAGCCACTAAGGCACGCTATGGATGCAGAATGAGGTTGCATTTATCTTTAAAAATAAAAACTGATGGCATTTATGCGAAAGGAAAAAAAAAATGGTCACCATAAATATTTGGGAGACTGGATTTAAGTGAATTTCCTGAACTTTCTTACCATTACTTTGTGCCAATGTTCTCATTTGTAATAAAGATATATTACCACATCAAACAATAGGGGGTAGCCATACTGCATAATTGTACAACATAAACATACAGTTAGCAGTTCTGATTTTTAGTTGGTGACTAATTCTTAAATCATAAATGCTAGAAATTGTGTTAAATTTGTTGGTTAAGCTCCTTTTCCTAGGAGTAATTGACATGTCCCTCTCCTACACAGTGGTGAAAGAATATACAAATGGCACGTGAAGCCTAAGAGTTCCTGTGCTCATCGTGCTGGATGACTAGATGCAGAAAAATAAAGCACTGCAGGAAGTAGTGTGAAATTAGTGTGATTTTCTTCTTTCTGCATCTCCTGCAACTTTCTTCCTCCTTTGCTTTCCCTTTTTTCCCCCCAGTTTTCCTTATTTGAAGCGTGTTCTAGTAAAAACAAACAAACAAAATCAATAACTCCTTTCTTGAAGTGTGGCAGGATTTAATCAGAAGAATTATTATAATTATTATTATTTTTTTAGAAGTTGAGAAGACATAGGAATTTCTTACTTCGACACGCATTTTCTATTCCCTACTTGGAAAAACGAGACTTCCTAGAATTCCGTGTTACAACTGTTAAGTTGTCCTGTCCAAGCTATCTTGTCCTCTCTAAGATCCTGGTCTCTTTCAAGATATCATCACTCTCCTCATAGCAGCCGAACGCTACATTTTCAAGGAAGAATGTGTAGTTGATATACTTGTACATTGCCAGATCTTCTAACAGGATGCTGAGTTAACTGAGCATCCGTTATAATTGTCAACTGAGTATTATTGCTATCTATAACTTTCACATCCTACAAATAAGAGTAATGACAGTGATTTTATTTCTAGAAGAGTTAATTTGAAAGATGGTACTTCTGGAAATTATGTAGTTCGAGGTAGTTTTGATTCCAGATTAATACGAGATCAGAATGCCCAACTGTAAGCATCTGAACAATGCAAGTCTTACAGTTATCAACATTTTTCTTAACATCTCAGTCTGTTAAATTAAATTCTTTAGTCAATTCACACTTGAGTGTAAGCTACAGGACAGGATTCTTTGATTTTATCGTCTTTAAAGAAAAATCATGAAAAGCACTTTAAAAAGTACTATCATCAGATCACACAATGTATGATTGGGCAGGGCAAATCTTTAGTGCCTCTAACAGTAGGTGATAGTAAAAAATACATGAGGACTGATGTGTGAGGAAAACCTTAAAAAAACCCAAAAAAACCAGAAAAAGAGAACAAAAAAAATTTAAGGGATCATATCTGCTGTTAAAAGATCTAAGTCTTTAGAAGGATATGCAATCTTGTTCATATTAAAACATTCAAGATTACTATCATGTAATTAATACTTCTCCACATATGATGCGGTTTCATAAAAGAACAAAGAAAATAGTCATGGAAGAATGATTAAGACTTTCAGTGTTTCCTCCACTGCCATTAAGATTCAAAAATCAGGATCAACCTGACATTGCAGAATGTTATCAAATATAAGATTCAAATTATAATAATAATAAATGTTTAGTTTTACATTTTTATGTATATATTTATATAGATGTAACATGTACTTCCTCTTTGCCCATAATACATGATTTTGGGCATAACAACTCCAAGGAATTATTTTTTATTGTATATTTCTTTGTTTTATCTGAAATACTTATGGAAGAAGCACAGTTTCAAGAAACTATGTGGTAGTACTTATTCACTTTATTAGTCCTGTTCAACACAATGTTTTCTCAAAAATAAGAACTGACTCAGGCATTTGTTTTGCCACCTCATCAGAAGAAATCTAGATCATGTTGTCAAGGGCTTTAAAAGAAAGGTTGAATATTTATGACATATACACGTCGTGTCATACATGACATGAAGTATGTGGTCTATCTTAACCTTCTTTTCACCCACGTATACTTACATATGCACATATATATACATGTATATATATATATGCAAGTGTATATATAAGTGTGTGTATTACAAATATATACATATATATGTATGTCTATATACATGTGTGTGTGTGCACACAAGCTGGTGTTGTACATACACACATAGTCACACTTATTACATATACCTTTTTACATCCTTCTACAATTGTTATTTTTATCTATTGTCAAAGCCTAGCTGCCAAAAAAATCACACAAGATATTTTCTCAAGATTTTTTGTAGCCCAGCTTCTTCAGATTCAAATGCCTTATTTAAGAGTCTCAGACTTCACCTTCTTTGTAGTATTAGGTTTTTTAGTTGTAATTCTACAGATCCTAGCACTGGATTTTTCTCTTTACAAGGTTTATTATTATTTTTACTTGAATATATTTTAAGTCACACAAACTGAATTTAACAACCCTGGAAAAATTCACTCATTATTGATTACAAATATTACTACCAGGTACTTTTGGAGAATAGTAATTTTGAGGAAAAGCTGGGGAATAACCTCAGCCTGTGAATTTTTAAAGTAGTTTTCTTAAACATTTCATGTGAGAAATACCTATTCACTATATCTGAGACATAACATAAGTTTTCTATAACAAGACTCCTGAATTTCAAGGTGAAAGATTAAGACAGAATTTTCAGAAAAAACTACTACTTATATTTGAAATACAGCTTATTTCATAACTTTAAAAGTCAGCATGCACCAATTGTGTAGTTTATGGCAATCAAACCATTGGAAATAAATACTGAATTTCTTGAAGGTCTTTCATCTCTCTTTCCCTAAAACATTAACTACAATAAATAATTAAACAAAGTAACTATATCTAAGCAATCACAGATAAAGCTAAAATCAAAGTTCATCTTTGTGCTAACAGTATTTCAGTCGAGAAAATTTAAGATGAATGAGTTCGTCATTCAAGAAAGAAATAAATACAGAATAATGCAGTATTGGAACAGAATGATCCACCCAAGATCATGTAAAAGGGTGACATTGATCTTATTAAAAGGGAAAAAAAAAGAGTTTTAGTGGTTGGCTATGCCTGAGCTAATCATGATAGGCTCCATTCACAGTCAATGGAGAGAAATAGACACTTCCAGGTATGATTCATTTCACCCCAAATGAAATGTCTAAAATTGGTCAGATTAGCTGTGCCCTAAAAGAGCCTTTTTTCTCCACTAATCAGAAAGGGCACAGACAGAGACTGGCTTAGCTGTCAGTGTCTACAATGTGGATTGTCAAATATAACTAAAACCTAACTCATCAAATTTCTGTAATACATTTGCACTGTTTTCCATACATCTAGTCAGATCCTATTTTCAAGAATGTTTTAACAGTAGTAACAAGATGGAACGATTTAAATGGAGTTGAATGGACCTAGATGAACAAATCCTAACGAAGTTCGCAAAGCTGAGAGCCTGTCTCCTTAGAAAATCTCAACTTAAAAAGTAGAAGAAATCATACAGACATAGTAATTTTGAGTATTTGAATCTAATTCTCAGCCCTTGTAAAAAGATAAACACAACAATAAGAGATTTAAGCAACTGAATACTAATTTAACACTGATTAAGTCTCTCAGACTGAATAAAATGGCATTTAAAATTTACAAAGTTGTGCCCAAGACACTATCTTAAGAATATGCCATATGTTCAGTCACATAATGTAACTGACATTTACAATAAGCAAAGTTATACTGATTTCAGCAGATACTCTTGTATACTACATTTAAGAACACTCAGTGTGCCACAGTTTGCTAGAGAATTGAGTTTTTTCATCAACTGGTTGGAGGTGTCTGTGTGTCTCTTTTTTTCTTTTTTTCTGCTGTTAGCAAGATACTATCTTTCTCAGTGTCTGTGGCTGTCTAGGAGTTATCACCATGATATATGGGTGTTCTAGAATAATAAGGAACCATTGATTTATAACATATCAAAATATTGAATTTCAAAATATCAGGATATCAAAAACTTTAAAAATGCATTTTCAAAACTGAGTTTACCCTCAACATGCCTAAAATTTGCAGTCTTTGAAACTGGATGTACACAGAAGTTGTCCTTCAAACATTCAGGGCACAAAGGAAAATTAGACTAGCTGTAGAAAATGTTATGTTAATTTAAAGTCTGGCTCAACTCCACGTACTTGAGAATTTCATTATATTAGAAAATGCTGGGGGAAAAAAAAGCCTTTTCAGGTACTAACTAGGTTCTGCTTTGTTCATCTTTAAACTTCACCAAATTTTTTTAGCCTGGTTGTCACAGTGAATACCAGGTGGGCTGGTTTCAGTCATGTAAACAGAAGCTTATAGGGCCATTAATGACTGCTTAGAAATTCTTGTGGCTTCCAGCTGCTGCTGCTGAAATCTGTGGGCTTGCTTAATTCACACTTGCCACATTTGCCAGCCCCATGTCTTAGATCACTGTAAATGTCATCTGTTTTACCTAAAGGTTACCATCTAAAGTCAGGCATCTAGGCTCGGTTTGTCAACAGGAAGAGAATTTAACTGTGCAAACCATTAGCAATCAAAATCTTGTTTATGGGCAAGGAAGAATCACGTTATATATACAATCAATAATTTATTGTTAATATAACTGAAATTTTAATAGTCTAATCCAAGAATCATTATTAGTTCAGATCCAATTGTTACAGAGAAAGAAAGAATAGTTCTAGGGAGAAAAAGTCTCAGTAAATGCCCATGTTTTACAGTTGTGGGGTCTTCAGTGTTAGTCTATACCCCATCCCTTATCATCCCATAGCTGTGCTCCTCTATGCCACATCCTGTGTCCCCACTTCTCAAGGCCTCTGCTGTAGTACCAGGCCTCTATTTCTCTATGCTCTCATTAGATTAGCATCATAAAATGTTGGTGGCACTGTTTATAAGATATGCAAAAGCAAACCAGATTGTCTGGTCAATTAGGAAAATTACTGTCACAGATAAACCAAGTGAAAGAAAGCTGCAGGCAGGTCAAGAAAAGATCAGACAGAGCAGGTCCAACAAGCCTGAGGCCCGAGGCTTTGTACAAAGCATGTGCCCTGTTACTAGCAGTGTCAATACCATATTTCAAGCTACAGGGTAACAAAACTTAGGTTTCTAGTGCTATTTCAGGTACCAAAGAACATCCTGCCTTCCTCCAGCTGTCCATTTTAGATGCCCCAGGATGTCTGAAAATGGACAATTGGAGGCGGTTAGAATACTGGTGATGATAGATATGACACAATCTGCATAAGATCTGTGTTCTGGAGACGCAGTTCCCTAAGGCAGCTAGGATGACATAAAGTGCTTACGTCAAACCTGGTATATATACAATCAGTGAAGAGAGAAAGCTCTTCTGAGATGGCAATTCATCCCAACCAGAGATAAAATTAATATGAGGAAGTGGTTTATGACAGTCTGCTCTCTTCTGTTTGTAATGGGAGAATACACAGCTAACTTAGACTTGGAAATCTAAATTTAAGAGAGCAAAATTAAAAAAGAAGAAATAATCATTCATGCTGCAATAGCAGCAAATGTTTCTGAGTTTTCCTTGATTATGTGTTTGCTCCGCCACTATTCCAGCCCTTCAGGGTAAGAGAATTCTCTGTTTCTGTAGTCACATACCTATGCTAAACTGGCAAGACTTGCTAACACAGCACAGTGCCATGCTAATAAGTCTACCAGTCTTCAATCTGTTCCAGAAATAGCCTTTATGCCTTATTGACTACTGTCTGTATAAACATACCCTCTCTTTTTAAATCTAAAAAACCTCATTTGATTACATTTTTCTCTTAAACATAAACCAAAAGTGCGAAATGCAGACTTTAACTGTCACACCTCTTAATTAATTTTGTTTTTTCATGGTTTGTGAAGCAACAGTTTCAGTCCTAATTCCCTCCTGTTCCTCACTTCAAAGAGCTTCTCTCTTAGAAAATAAAACAAGTTCTTACACAGGTGGGGTAGTTAAACTAAAGTGTACTATATGGGTTGCAGACAGTGACATTCAAGAATTTCCTCCATAATCATCCCTAAATGGCTGATCGGGGAGTATATATGGAGGGGAACTGATTAAATAATGAAAGCTATCCTTCAGCTAGTATAGTTAGCTGAACTGAATTAATCATAAGTTATTCTTTTTGAGTTCAGCAAAGGTACTGGTCTAGAGAGCTTGCATCAAAGATCAGCATGCTTTTTGGGCTCCCTGAAGTCCATTTATTGTGTTACGGTTCTGAATTGCTTGCTAACTCTCTTTTAACTATAATGAGGATGAATTCTGGTTGCTCTAAAGTGGGTTTTGGGTCGGGTTTTAAACTGTTGTTATGGGATCATGAATTCCCATCATCAGGGACACGTACCAGCTTAAAAAAAAGACACCTGATGACTGTAAGACATATTTTGAGTGCCTTGAAGATTCTCACTGCAATAATTAGTTGTATTTGATATAATGAGCCAAGTGGCTGGTTGCCGTCCTGCACTAATTTTTTGTAGCTTTATAACCTGAAGGGAGCCTGAGAGACTTAACTTATGGAAATTTTATCTTAAAGAGCTTTTTTTCTCTGAGCAACCAGCATAGGTCGTGCAGAGATGAAATTAGGAAGGCAAAAGCCCAACTAGAGCTCAATCTGGCCACTGCTGTACGAGGTAATAAAAAATGGTTTTACAAGTACATTAACAGCAAAAAGAGAGCCAGGGAGAATCTCCCTCCTCTGGTGGATGCAGAGGGGAACATTGTCACCAAGGACAATGAAAAGGCTGAGGTACTTAATGCCTTCTTTGCCTCTGTCATTAATAGTAAGACCAGTTATCCCCAGGGTATTCAGCCCCCTGAGGTGGAAGACAGGGACCGAGAGCAGAATAAACCCCCCACAGTCCAGGAGGAAGCAGTCAGCGACCTGCTGTGCCACCTGGATGCTCACAAGTCTATGGGGCCGGATGGGATCCACCCGAGAGTGCTGAGGGAGCTGGCGGAGGAGATTGCCAAGCCGCTCTCCATCA